>PITA01003295.1:0-141856 GCA_004023965.1 Spilogale gracilis
TGGTGGGAGGGTGAGCTTATTTAAGTACAGAATGGCTGAAAATTTCCCAGGTGGGAAAATTCTACATAACCATGTTCATGGCTCAATGACTTACATATCCTCAAAAAGTTTCAGCCCCAAAAAATCTTCTCCAGATCACTTTGTACTAAAAGTCTAAAATCAGGACACCTGGGTGGCTTGGTGGGTTAAAGCCTCTGCCTTCAGCTCAGGTCATGATCTCAGGGTCCTGGGATCGAGGCCCGCATCAGGTTCTCTGCTCAGTGGGGAGCCTGCTTCTTCTTCTCTCTCTACCTACCTCTCTGCCTACTTGTGATCTCTCTCTGTGTGTCAAATAAATAAATAAAATCTTTTTTTTAAGTCTAAAATCAAAGACAGAAAAAGAATTTTGAAAACAGGAAGAGAAAAAAAATCCTCACCTATAGGAATCCCCCATTAACTATCAGTAAAATTCTCAGCAGAAACCTTGAAGCCCTAGAGAGATTAGAATGATATATTCAAAGTGCTTAAAAGAAACAACAGTAACAACCCTACCAACGAAGAATACTTACTTTACCCAGTAAAGCTGTCCTTCAGAAATTAAGGCAAGGTAAGTTTTTCCCAAACAAAAAGTGAGGGGGTTTAGCACCATTAGACCTGCCTTATAAGAAATGCTAGAAGGAGTTCTTTGTGTTGAAATTAAAGGATGCTATTGTAACATGAAAGCGCATGAAATATGAAATATCCTAAGGTAAGTATATAGTCAAAAACAGAATATTCCAATACTGTAATATGATGGCATGTTCATCACTTAACTCTAGTATAAAGGTTAAAGAACAAAAATATTAAAAATAGCTATAGCTCTGGGTGCCTAGATGGCTTAGTCAGTTAAGCAACTGACTCTTGGTTTCAGGTCATGTCATATCTCACAGTCATGGATTGAGCCCATGTCAGGCTCTGTGCTCAGTGCATCGTCTACTTCAGATTCTCTCTCCCTCTCCCTGCTGCTCTCGCTCTCTCTCAAATGAAGAAATAAAACATTTTCTAAAAATAGCTATAGCTCCAATAATTTTTTATTAGATGCACAATATTAAAAGATGTAAATTATTACATCAAAACAAAATGTCAATGGAGGAGTAAGAGGGTAGAGTTTTTGTATGCAATCAAAGTTAAATGCTTATCAGTTTAAAATAAACTATTATAACTATAAATTGTTTATGTAAGCTCCATGGAAACAAAGCAAAAAAACACAGATTTCCAAAGTTAGAAAAATAAATCAAAGTATATCACTGGGGAAAATCAATTCACTAAGAAAAGCAACAGGAGAGAAAGAAAGGGACAAAGAGATTATAAAACAGTCAGAAAACAATCAGTAAGAGGGTATTAATAAGTCCTAAAACATCAACAAAACTAAGAACTTGTGGGGGGTTTTGGTGGGGGAATAACAAACTAGACCAATATTTAGCTAGACTAACCAAATTCAGAGAGAGAGACAGAGAGAGAGAGAGGACACACAACAGAAATGAAAGAGAAAACATTATGACTAATACCGCAGAAAAACAAAGGGTCATAGGAGATGCTATGATCAATTTTACACCAACAAATTGGATAACCAGGGGAAGGACTGGATAAAATCCTAGAACATATAATCTACCAACACTGAATCAGAAAGAAACATAATACTAAACAGAACCATGATGAAAAAGGAGATTGAATCAATGATCAAAAATCTCCCAACAAAAAAAAGCCAGAAACAGATAATTTCCTTGGTGAATTCTACCAAATATTTCAATAACTATAAACCTTCTCAAACTCTTCCAAAAAACTGAAAAGGAGGGATACCCCCAAACTTACTTTATGAGACTGGCATTACCTTGACACCAAATCCAGATAAGGGTACTACAAAAAAAAAAAGAAGAAGAAGTAGGAGGAGGAGGAGGAGGAAATGAAAACTAAAAGTCAATAACCCTGATAAATATAAATGCAAAAATTTTCAAGAAAATACTAGCAAGCTGAATTTAATAGTATATTAAAGAATTCATACACCATGATCAGGCTAGATTTATCCCGGAATGCAAGGATAATTTAATATAAACTAATCAACGTGATACATCACAATAATAGAAAGAAGATGAAAATCATATGATTCACAATAGTTTGCCCCTCAAATTTTATAAAATAAATTTTTTCATTTAAAACCTCTCAACAAATTGAGTAGAAAGAAACCACCTTAATATAATAAAATCTGTTTATGATAAGCTAACATTATACTCAATGATAAAATGTTGAAAACTTTTTCTCCAAGATCAGGAACAAGGCATGGATGTCCTTTCTCACCACTCCTATTCAACATAGTATTGGAAATACTAACCTGAGCAATTAATCAAGAAAAATAAAAAGGCATCCAAACCAGAAAGAAAGAAGTAAAATCATCTTTGTTTGTAGATATGATCTTATTTATAGGAAAATACTAAAAACTCCACTGAAAAACTAAAAAAAGTTAGGACTACAATAAATTTAATAAACTAGCAGTATGCAAAACCAACATATAGAAATCAGTTGCATTTCTACACATTAACAATAAAGTATCTAAAAAATAAAGAAAATAATTCTATTCACAATATCAAAAATAATAAAATAATTACGAATAAATATAACCAAAGAGGTGAAAGATCTGTACACCAAAAACTGTAAGACTTCGATGAAAAAAATTGAAGAAGACACTAATAAATGGAAAAGTACCTCCTGTTCACAGATCAGAAGAATTAATATTTTTTACATGTCTATAACACACACAGCCATCTACAGACTCAAACAAATCCCTATCAAAATTCTGACGGCACTTAAAAAAAAAAAAAAAAGAAAAACAATCCTGGAGTTACCATGGAACCATGAAAGAGCCTGAATAAACAAAGCAATGTTAAGAAAGAAGTATAAAACCAGAGGTGTTAAACTTCCCGATTTCAAACTATACTACAAACCTACAGTAATCAAAATAGTACAGTATGGACATAAAAATAGATATCAATTTAATAGAATCAAGATCCCCAAAATAAACCCTCACATATATACAGTCAACTAATATTTGATTAAAGAGCCAAGACTACTCAATGGTAAAAGGGTAGCATCAAGTGATGCGAGGATAACTGGATAATCACACACATAAGAAAGAAAATAAAGCCTTATTTTACACCATACACAAAAAGTAACTCAAAGTGGATTAAGCTTAAACACATAACTTAAAACTATAAAACTTCTACATAAAAAATATAGGGAAGAAGCCCCTTTGTTTTTGTATTTATTTTTTGTGAGGGGGAAAGAAGCTCCTTTAGAAAGTAGGAAGAGAAGGTGAATAGGAGACAATGGTACAGGACCTTTAAAAAGAAATTTTGAAAAACAGTATTTTAAGTCCTAAAATCTTTCACAACAAGACTTCTTTCAGGTCTAGGAGTATTTTAGAAACTTCAGCCTCAGCAGCAAGGGAAATTCAAGAATTTGTTGTGTTTCTACTATACTGGATAGTTTGTATAGCTTGTAGAAGTTTTTTTCTTCTCCTTGCTATGTTCGTTCAGTGTATCTAACTAGAGTCTGGCTTTATAGATCCTACCTGACACTTAAGACCACTGCTGAGCCTGGAGATCTATCTTCATTTCCAGCTGGGTTGAATATTGCTTAGACTTTCTACTAAGCTGTTTTATCAGTACCTCTCTCCAGAAACTGGGTACCTGCTTCCCAAACTTTTAGCTTCTCTCTGATGCTACTCCAAGCATTCAAGGTACCCGGAAACCAATACTGCCATATACCCAAATAAAAGTAGTACTAATACTATAAATGTCTTATTGTGATATATCTAATTTTAGATTGTACCACCTTGGATACCTTCTCCAGCCGGAATAAAAGCACACATTTGTCATGATTCTGTGTTGACTCTATATTGGACAAAGATGGATAACCTTTAGAGGCCACCGCTATAACCTTATAAATGTTTCTGCCCTTTCTCCACCTAATGTTTTTTTTTCTTTTCCTTCCACTGGTCAACAACAAGCTTCTAGAAGCTTGAGTTGAAGATGATTTATATATGTAATATTCTATTAACCCCTCCTTGCTCTCATCTCAGATATTCGCCAACTGTCCTCTGACATCATTACAACTTTGTAATTATGACTGTGATGGGGAAAATACTTCCTGGCTATGAGAGGTCATTTAGCTCCCCAGTTAAAAAAAAAATCTGTCACAGGGAGCTCTGAATAGCATAATATGTTGAACACACTGCTTCCAGAGTTTAGAAAGTATAAAACCAAATCTTGCCGTTCAGAGACATCTTTTAAAGATCCCACCCCTACTCCATGACCCTTTTGCATTACCACACAGTTCTGGCCCATTGTCCTAATCTTGAGGGAGCTATTCTGGTAAACAGGAGAAAAATATTTAACAAGAATAAAGACATGTTAGTGTGCTGATTGAGTTCCTTCACTGCCCATTACTAAATACCCCAAATTACTGCCTAGAACAAATTCTGATAGAGCTTGAGAATAGAGCTACTAGTGTTTGAAATTTTCCATTGATTTATTCCCTTACTATACAAGTAACTTTATAAATGCAGTACACTTTGTTGCACAGAGGTACATATTATAATCCAGCAACTTTCATTCATGAGCACAATGTTAGGCATCCTGATAAAATGATGTTCTGCTCAAAAGAAAAGAAAATCTACCAAGAAAAAAAGTATTTTGACATTTGTGACATTCAGTCTCCTGATAATATGACTATGAAGAAGTAGGCGGATGGAGGAGATTTTCATAATCTCTCTGGCTTCCAGATGTTTCAATTCTGCTATTCAAGTTTTGATAATTTTACAAAGGATCAGGACATAGACCAATTAAAAACTTCGCTCACTGCACATATTTATTCTAAGGACAACCCAAATTCATCTCCCAGTACTCAATTTTTAGGGAAGATAGAGAATGCTAGGGAGATCTGTAAATTCTTATTCTCATCCACAGCCTTTGTTAACCTTAACAATGATCAAGCAGATGACCCCATGATTGAGTTCAAACACTGGCTTTTACTAAACCAAATACTCAAGTGTATAGGGACCCTCCCAGAGCCAACACATGTAAAGTGTTGATCCTGGAGCTGAGGATAACACAGCCAACAGCTCATTGAACAAAAATCTTCTTTGGCATAGTGTTAAAAGAAAAACTACTTCCAGGCAACAGATAGTGACTGGGCTGGATTTTTTTTTCTAAGAATTTGGGTTACTTATGAAATCTCAGAAAGATAATGAGAGTATTCATATCTAAAATGATCAGGGTAAAAATGAAACTGCTGCTGCATCATATTTTCTCATTTACTTTAACATAGCACTTTCTGGCTGAAATCAAGAATCCTAAATTGCGCTTTTTTTCATCTGGAAGAATGGGGTCAAGAGCATCATCTGAAATTATTCTCTGAGGATCAAGCAAAGTAAAATATTCATAAACGTCTCTGTGCCTGCATCTAGCATCTAATGTAAGCTCCAAAACATTTCAAATTTCACTGTTTCAGTGAAGGTAGTACTTTTGCCTGATTTCATTCTCTGCTGTTGCCCCAGTTTCTGACTGCTCTAGAAGTGTACCTTCCTCCGCAAAGTTTAGCCTCTTCCTGTTTCCCACAGTATCCTCAGATCCCTTGCCATTCACAATGACTGCATGCTCTAGTTCACTTAATTAGGCTTTGGTATTAGCCATCCCTGCAAGTCCTTCTTGCAATCCCTATCTATTCATCCCTTTTCTATTTGAAGACCATGGTCCTTTCTTGTCCTTACTCACCTTATGAACTTGAGTTCTCCCTCACTCTCCATGCCAACCTGGAGTCTAGTGGACTTACACCTTCACCTTCTGTCCATTTTACATTATTCTTATAAAAGTGAAAGAAGAGAAAAGAGACACCTTAAAGAGTTCTGATGCTTTATTCTGGCCCCACCAAGGCCTGAGCTCAAGAAGAAAAAAAGCTCAATTTGGACCTGGGTGGGAATGATGATAGAAGGAAATAGATGGCTTAAGAAGACGGGAATTCCACAGATTAGAGGCTTCACTTCTGGAGAGAAGACTGAGCTGTTAATGAGAAAGAAAAGGAAGGAGATGATGAGATGGAGAAACACTACCAGTTCCCTGTCCAAAATGTCCTTGGTATGGACTGCTGAAGGTGAATTGGGCCATTAAACAAGGATGAAGTATGCAACCCTTCTAGGGTCCTTATAGAAATGGACTTCCCCTGCAGGTGATGGAAAAAAAAAAAAGCCCCACTCACACAGCCCTTTCCGAGCCTAGGTTTCTTCTATTTCATGCACATGGAGAGGAAGCAGCAGCCATAGCCTGGCACCAGAGGCTGCTGGGGGTCACTGTCTGTGCCTTGACACCCACAAGCTGTCTCTGTTGGACATCAGCCAAGTGACCAGACCATCTGTATCACCCCTCAAAGTAACTGCCGAAGGAATCAACAGGAACCACTAAGCTGCCACTTCACCGTATCTTGACAACAGAATAGACTTCGAACAGGCAGAGGGAAGGAAAGGGAGCCGAACAATGTGAACCAGCTTCTGTGGCAGGAATCATGCACAGGGATACAAACAAGATGGCTCGCTGGAGGGGAAGAGGGGTAGGGGATGGGGCACCTGCGTGATGGACATTAAGAAGGGCATGTGATGTAACGAGCACCGAGTAGTACATAAGACCGATGGATCACTGAACTCTACCTCTGAAACCAATAATACATTATATGGTAATTGAATTTAAGTAAAACTAAATAAGTTTTTTAAGAAGCTGAAGTGTTGCCAGGATTTGTCTCTAAGTAAGAAAATGTAAAGGAAGTTGCTCAGGTGGCTGTGCCAATAATGAGTTCTAAAGCTAACGTCAACTTTTCTAAACTGCCAATTAAAAAAAATTAATTTTGATCAATCGTGCCAGAGGAAACACTAAATGATTTTTCTTTCTATAAAAAAATTACAAAACCATTTTCTTTCTTTTTTAAAAGATTTTTATGCATTTTGAGAGAGAGAGAGAGAGAACGCGCAGGGGCAAGGGCAGAGGGAGAAAGAGAATCTCAAGCAGTCTCAATGACTGAGACCATGACCTGAGCCAAAATCAAGAGCTGGATGCTTAGTTGAGTGAGCCACCCAGGCACCTCCAAGACCATTTTCTAGTAGCCAATCGTACTCACAGATATGGCTAGAGAGACAAATAGCTGAGTACAGATAATGCTGAAGAAATAATTCTATAGACCTGTGAAAATTAAATGCTAAACCAATATCATTTTAAAGTTCCTATAATCCCTCTTTAAAAGTACCAAAAACATAAATAGACAGAGAGACAGAAAGATATGGAGACAGACAGACAGAAAATGAGAAGAAATATAACTGGAATAGATTTAAGGTTAATAATCTAAGGGCGCCTGGGTGGCTCAGTGGGTTAAGCCTCTGCCTTCCACTCAGGTCATGATCTCAGGGTCCTGGGATTGAGGTCCGTGTCAGGCTGTCTGCTCAGCAGGGAGCCTGCTTCCTCCTCTCTCTCTGCCTGCCTCTCTGCCTACTTGTGATCTCTCTCTCTCTATCAAATAAATAAAATCTTAAAAAAAAAAAAAGGTTAATAATCTAAGTCCTAGTTTCCCTACAAGCTATGTAACCTATAGCAAGTCTTTTGGCCTCTCTGAACCTCAATTTTAACAATTGAAAAATCAGATAACAATCATCTCATATACAACTTGTCATCAAAAAAAATAGCCACTATCACTGTTTGGCACAGCCGATGTGATATATTAAACAAGACAAGAATTTTTTCTCCACTTGCTAGCTCACATGCACTGTCCATCCATGTCTACAAAGGAGGCTTAAATATGGACTCTATAACTGTCATGCTGCCCCCATCCAACAAAACTCTGAGCTCTATTAATAAAGGTGAGGGTAGAACTGATATTAGGTCAGAAATTAACACTGCTGCCTCATACACGAACTGAGGGAAGTACAAGATAAATAAATCAGATTTGTTGTATTAGTGAAATGAAAATATTCATGAAGCTAATGCTTCTCCCTATAATTTGCATATCCATTAAACTATATGCAGACAAATTTACCTAAACAAACATGTAGAAAACAATGGAAAAAAATAAATCTGTCCAAGAATGTGGGCATCTGGATTATGTCAATTACTGTGTGATCTTGGACATCTAACTTCTGACCTATGTTTTTCTTATATGTAAGATGTGAATAGGGCCAACAACCATACTAATTTTACACATTGGTTATTACAGGAAATCAAGTACATGAAAGGGATTTATAAACTGTGAAATTTTATAGACATAGTAAAGAATGTCATGGGCATTCAGAACAGGAAGATACTGCTCCTATCTAGAATGACCAGGAAGAGCTAAGTTGTGGTGTTGAGCTGATGAATGGAGGCCATATTACACAGTGTTTAAGAGCAGTTTCAGACTCCGTTTCAATTCCAGCTTTGCCATTTGTCAACTGTGATCTTGAGGAAGTTACTTAACCTCTGTAATGTGTCATTTTTTCATCTATAACTTTACATAAAACAGAGACTATCTCATACTATTCAAATTAAGCGAAATAAGACAGACAAAACTTTTAGCAAAGAAACTAGCATATTGCAGGTGCTTAGAAAATGAAAGCAGTGATGGTGACAATGAGGATAGTAGTGATAATGATGAAGATGACGGGGATGATGAAAGGAGGCATGTATATGTAAATTCATACAGAAGAGAAAAGGAGCACATTTCCTGTTGTAATGCCCAGAGAAATAACAGCTCTCGGCACTAAAGTATTAATATTTAGCACCATGGACAGAAGAATATATGCTCTGACTCTGCTCAACCAAAAATCTTGTGAATTTTAATCTATGTAAGGAAGAACATATCAGGTAACTTGTAAAATGTTTTTGTTTGTTTGTTTTCTCTTATTTTGTTTTGCTATTTGCATCTTTAGACTTTCATATGTGGTATACATATACACACACATTTATTCCACAAAGAGTTTTAGAGCAACCTCCATGGTACCAGCACTGTGCTAGGGGCACATGATTCAGAGGACAGACACTGTTTCTGCTTCAGAGCTTACATTCTAACTGGAAAGACACACAATGAAACAGCTAACTACAACAAAATCCAATAGGCATCAGAACTGACGTTCATGATGCTATAGGGATATATAAAAGGGGGATTTTAGCAGAGGACAAAAGGATTTCCCTAAAGTAATAAAGTTTATACATATTCTTGAAACCAGTTAAGTAAGACAGAGGAAGCATTTTCCTGGCAGAGAAAATGGTGTATGTGACCGTGTCTCTTGAGTGAGACAACTGGACATCTTGGAATAAGTAAAGAGCATGTGGAAAAGTAGCAAAGAAGAAGAACATGGGATCACCCCAGGAATGCTAGGAAGTCTTTGCTTTTTTCCCAAATATTATAGAAAACCAGTGAAACACATAAGAGGAGGCATTATCAAAACCATAATTATGATCACTCGAATTGATACATCTTCTACTTTTTAAAAATCAAAAAATTTATAATGAATCTTAGAGCACTGAAAAAATAAAATAATGTAAAAAAAAAAAACTACAGCTCCCAACCAGTGATGCTCTAATCAAAATTCCCCAGTAGCCCCCACTGTACACTGAATAAAATCGACCTCCTTACTTGATGATCAAGTCTTCTCACTACCTGGCCTCAAATACCTTGTGAGACCTATTTCCCTCTACTCCTTTTAACATATTCCATAATCCAACCAATCATTTCCAAAATTCACCCTGGGTTTTCTATTTTGCCTTTGATACCATTATTTGATGAGACTAGGCGAGTCTTCTACTCTGTTTTCACTTGCTTGTATCATTCAGGTCCCATCCCAGTGCCTTCTTTCCTCTAAAGTCTTTCTTAATTCCCTGAGGTGGTATTATTGGTTTTCCACAAAACTTCAATACTTTGGTCTTTTACCTTTTCCTACTAAATACTTGCATTAAATATGTTTATGTCATATATATATTTTAATCTAAAATATAAAACACTGGAAAGAAAACAAGTTTCGTCAATTTTCATGTCTTCTTCATAGTCTAGAGTCTGTTCCTGAACTATGCAAGAAACACAATTAATTAGTGAATGATTGGATAGATGATAGCTTTACTGCCAGAATGTCTCTGTTTCTAAGCTATGAATGGCATTGCAATTTATGATTTCAAGCCCTCAGAACCTTGTAATCAAGTTTCTGTATTATGAAATGTCACAAAATACTTGAATTTATGCCTATTTTTAGAATATTTATGAGTTAATTAAATAAGGAAGAATAAGTCCGAGAGCTTGGATTATGGTGAGAAGTTGTTGAGAAATTGAAGTGCATTAAAAAGTACGAAGTGTTTCCAGTTATAAAATAAGTCACAGAGATGAAAGGTACAACATAGGGAATATAGTCAATAAAAAGTATTCAGTGCTATAAAAATATGAAAATTTTATATAATGTTTAAAAATTATTTTAACACCATTTCTTGCATTGATTTTTGGTTGCCTGGTAAGGGCACCTATAAATAGATTTATGCAGTTCTGTTTCTTTTAAATCACTTGTGCATCTTTCTATTGTTGTTGATTGGATAACATACAAACTGAGCCTTAGAAAATGAAAGGAACATGAGGCCTTGAGTCAGTAAAATTGATCTGAACCTACAAATTGCTTCTTACTTATGTGTTGTTGGGCAAGTAATTATGCTCTCTGGGCTTCAGTTTTCCCATAATGAGGACGATAAACTTATCACCTCATATGGCAGAAAAACTAAATGCATTAATGACTATAACAGGGTTTTGTGAACAGCAGCATTTTTTGAGGATGTTAAGTTTATCATTTACATTGATCCAAATAATAATGGTCATAATATTAACAAACTATTTCACCAATACTGAATCAAAAGTAGAAAATACCTCCCTCTAAGTTATCTGTTGTGTAAAACAAGGCCTTTATAGCCTAGCTCTGCTTATTGAAAAGCGCTGCTGGCATACCTGAAATGGTTTCTGAGGTTGGGGTGGGCTGAGATGCTTCTCGGTAAGAAAGGCAGAAAGTATGATTATATCAGGGACACCAAATAAATACTCTCATAGTAGACTTCAGTCTAACCATGAAATTTCCACTGATATTACCTTAGTCAAAACTCTGTTATACACTCCAAACTGTATTTAACATTCTGATGTCAGAGACCTAACATAAGCAAATTAGCTGTGATATGTTTTATTCTATAAGTATTAATTAAAAGCCAACTTGGGTCCTCTCAACTATACTAGATACTTGAGAAACAATAAGATGTACTTCTTATGCTTAAGAATCTCACAAATACAAAAATGTAAAATACATCCTGCCAAGTGTCAAAATAAAGGTCTGCATGGAGCATTAAGAGTACAAAGCAAGACCAACTCTGGAGGGAGAATGGGAAAAGCTTCAAAATATGGCAAATCATTTGCTATATCTTAAAAAAAAAAATTGTCTAGGTAAATTGGCAAAAAAAAAAAAAAAAAAAAAGTAGGTAGAAGGGATTCCAGGCCAAAGAAATGGCATGTGGAATTAAATCCCAACACACTGAAGGGCCTGGAAATCCTTTCCTGCTACCTCTTTCTCTGACAAGAGTGGGAAGATACTTGGTCGGTGTTTATGGCATAGTAGACATAGTTATCTTTCATCTTTCATTTTATTTAACGCCCAGCTTTTAAATCTTCCCACTACCCTTAAAAGGGAGAATGACTCAAGTATGACAGATGCTGACACATCTGATCTGCTTTAATAACAAGATAATTACTACAACCACTTATTAATTAACTATATTACATGTAAACTTTACATGTGCAACAAGACAGCAAAGGGAATGTTTTTCCATCATGTTAATTTAGGCTGCTGCCAGAAGTCTGAAACCAGATGGTGATGAGTACCTAAAATTCTAGAGAGAGATACCAGACCATCTAACAGGTGGTCCAGCAAACTGGCTCTGCTTAACCTTGAGCCAGGTAGAGGGCATAAACAACCAGGGATGCTTAATGACTAAAGGGTGCTGGAAAGTAGAAGGAAAAGATGCCTGCAAAGGAGGTGTTTGGAGTAGACAGAAACGGGCTGACAGAGTGCCTTATGAGCCAGCCATGAAGACTCAGGGAATAGCAAATGGAATATCTCCAGAACTGAGATCCTCTGAAAAACAAAAAAAGAGCCCAAAAAAGAAATGGCCAGTATTTTCTCCTGCCACATCAGCAAGGCACCAATACCAGATAAACTGTGCTAGCAAGAAAGAACTCTTCTTTCACTGTCTTCCCTTGCCAAGGTTCCAAACTGCAAGAGCAGATGTAGAGCGGTCAATCAGGTCAAGGGGAAGAGAAGAGAAACGTGGGACTTTTTAATACCTGAATACTAAGACTATATATTAACACTTAAGAATGCTCAGAAAACCTGTGGTTATCTATTGAGAATTCATCCAGGGGAAACGAAGGACTCAACAGAACAATTTTATTTTTATTTTATTATTTTATTTTATTATGTTAGTCACCATACAGTACATCATTAGTTTTTGATGTAGTGTTCCACGGCACAATTTTAAAGAAATACTGGAAAGAAAAAGAGAAATTACATGGCTTTCTGTTCATGCACTGCTGAGCCTATGATGTTCAATAAATCAATTACACATAAGGCATTTCATGAAATTGTCATGAAATCCCATGACTTATGCATTAACGTTCTGACTTTATAGAGGATGAAACAAAGTCTTGCACAGATAAGGTAAATTATTGAGAATCACCATCTATAAGAGTACATTTAAATACAGATTCACCTACCTCCAAATCTGGCACTTAACATTGAAGTTATTTTGCCTTCTCGTCATATACATTATAAATTCAAGCTAACAATACCAATAAACAGACCTGTCTGTGAAGGTCCTTACCCTTTCACTTAAAACTCCCATTCCAGAAAAAGACGTCCTAGAGGTGTGGGAAGAGAGTACTGAGAATAGCTAAGGGGCAAATAAAACCTTGGGCAGCAGTACCCTTACAAAGTCTCCCTATTTATTCTTTAAGATACAGATCAAGTACACTGATTTAACCATTTACTGAGTTTCTCCTATGTGCAAGGCACTATTTTTGCCACAGACATAAAAATGAGCATGGTTTCCACTCAACAGGGGCACGGGGACAGCGGGTGTTACTGGGCCATGGGCACCCCAGGAAGGCACACACACTGACCTGCATCCTTCCACAATGTCAGCTTTAGTTACTCTTAAAGCAAAGTTAATCACAATTAGAAAGCAGGTTCAGGATTCCAAAGCCAACGACATTTCACCCTGTGATTACACTTGCCTTCTTACCTAGCACACAGAGCAGGGCAGAAGCCAAGCCCCACAATAAAGATAACAGGAGAGAGGAGGAAGTTAAGGAGCAAAACGCACAGTGTGTGGGCGCGCGGTTGAGATAAGGGCCTCGGCCTGGTCGGGGTCAGCCCTGGGCACGTCTCATGTTCCAGCGGTGAAGGATCTCGGTTCTGATGGGAGAGCCGTCAGGCACAGGCCTGGGCTCCAGTTGCCTTTTTTAAGTGGTCAGACATAGAGGGTCAGGTCTGAAGTATCTGACGGTTTGTTGCCCAAATCCTTCCCTTTTTAAAGGGTTTTAATCAGTTTCGGGTCCCCGCAGACCCTCTCTGGGTCTGCTCATGATCAGTTCTGGGGTGTCCGCTGATGCTGGTCCCCGGGATCTCTCCTAGCTGCACTACCTTTAACTGCTTGCCTCACTGCTTGACACAGGCTCCTCCTTGACATGAGAGACTCCATCTTGCTCACTACCTACAGACAACAAATAACAGCACAGCCCATTATGTTTTATAATGTAAACACGTGCACACAGAGAAGGGGAGCCGATCCCGTCTTGATGCTTAGAGAAAGCTTCCTGGAGGAAGTGACTAGTAGGTTGAGACCAGAAAGATGAGCAGACCAGGTAACAAAAAGAAGACGTAGAACGTTTTCCCAGCAGAGAGCATGTGAAGGCCTAGATGGGGGAGAGGATGTGAGGAGTTCTAAGAACTGAAAGAAGGTGAGAAGTGCCGAGTCACATGACTCAAGGGGGAAGATGGTGAGAGATGGCACTGCAAAAAGGGAAGAGGCCTCTGGGCCACATTCAAAGGGCTTGCATTTTAGCCTAAAAGGAGTGTGAATAAAAGAGGGCTGCAGCAAAAAGTGCATGGGTTTACACAAATTCCTGAAATCATACAAACAGTACAACTTCTGAAAAACCTCTCTCTGAACTCAATCCAAGCTACATCTCTTGGTCCAAAAAATGGAGAAAATGGGTGGAATGCAATGAACCAAATGTAATTACCAGCTTTGTGAAAGCTGCTCCCTTTCTTTAGCTTGCACCTCATGCTGGCACGTGCTCAGGAAAAGGTTCAGTCCTATTAAAAGGGCCACCCTGTAACTGATGCATGCATTCAGGCACCCACATAGGTAAAGCTCCAATACCGCCAGCATGACGACTACAACAAAAAACAAAAAGAAATCTGGTCATCAAAATTTCTAGAATTATGGGGCGCCTGCGTCGCTCAGTTGGTTAAGCAACTGCCTTCGGCTCAGGTCATGATCCTGGAGTCCTGGGATGGAGTCCCACATCGGGCATCCTGCTCAGCAGGAAGTCTGCTTCTCCCACTCTCACTCCCCCTGCTTGTGTTCCCTCTCTGGCTGTGTTTCTCTCTGTCAAATAAATAAAATCTTTAAAAAAAAAAAAAAACTTCTAGAATTAGTGGAATTAAGATTAAGATGCCCTTTCCATTTTGAATCACGGAAATTTATTTTACCGTGTGGACTATGATGCAAATTTACTGGTTATTACCATCGAATATTCTGCTGTGCTACCAAGCTATCTCTGTGTATTTTTGTTTGTTGGTTTCTTTGCTGTTGTTTGCTTTATTTTGTATAGAAACAAAAAATTGCTTAACAGAGACACAGATCCAGCATTCTCTGTCTTTTCATCAGTCTAAAGCAAAAACAGCCAGTCTTGTTATTCCTAAAGCTTTTTCCTTTATTTTCACTTGTTGCTTCTTGTTACATTTTTGGGAACTAAAGGAAAAGAAATGGAGTAAGGGAACTTGCATTTATTAATAAATATGATAAACACAGTAAAAACTGTCATTTATCAAGCTACCACTCAGTAAATAACACAACATTGGGTATTTGACTCATATTGCCTCATGTAAACTTCTCAAAAATCCTAGGACTTAATATTATCTTCATTTTACAGATGAGGAGCTACAGCTCAGAAAGATTTACTTAGTGCCCCTGACTCTAGAGGCATTATATGTCTTTCGTAGAGTAGTTGAAAATAACCTTCAGGCCCTGCACCGTTTCACTTAGGGCAAGATGGATAGGCTGGACAGGTATAAAATATGGGGAGTCTTTTTCAAGACACAGAATGTGTTGACTTCAGAGAAAATATATACGCAAACTGCAGCCTTATCCTTTATATCCTTCATTGTGATCAAGGGGAAAATTGAAATTTTCTTTTATTTCACAAATCTATTTTTCATTAAAAGCAGACATTCTCTCAAGTGATATTAAGTATTAGGCAGGCAACCAAAATATATTGCCAAATTCTGCTCTTAATTTGGACTGTGAAGCTCTTTCTAATTTTTTCTGACAAGCTTTCCAGGCTGACAATGGTTCAGCCTGGAAAAATATAAAATTTTTAATTTTATATATAAACTCTCTAGCCTTAAGAGCTCTTGAAATAGCAAAATTTTATTTTATTTAAAAAAAAAATAAAGTAAATCATCAGTTACACCAAAAAAAAAAAGAATTGTTGAATCACTATGTCATACACCTGAAACTAATCAACAATGTGTATCAACTATACTTCAATAAAAAAGATATATCAAAAATAACAATAAATGTAAATTAAACAAACAAAAAAAAGAAATAGCAAAATTTGACATTTCAGAGCTGTATGTTACGGAAGATTTCATTTTAAGGTAAGATTGCGTGCAAAGAACTACCGTAAAGTGTGACACATGAACGCCCCACAACACCTGCATTTCTAGTCATGATTATCAAATATTCAGCTTCTTCTTGACAGACTGTCTCAGTGTATATAATGGTCACAAAACACAAAAATTTTTGTAGGATACATGTCAATTTACAAGTAAGAAGACAGGCAGATGTAGAAAAACTGAAATTCACTGCTTTGTTCTAACTAATATTGATGGGGCTGCTTTGTTAATCCCTAAAAATTCTGAAATACACTTAAAGTATAATATTCATCAAGTAACTTGAAAAGACCCAAACCTGGGATTTAGCTTAGGGACTGCGAGAATAAAAAGAAGATTTAAAGATCAAGATGGGAATCAGTGCCCATAGGGTTAAAACCATCACCTGCTCTATCTACTTCCTATTTTTCTACAGATAGGTAAAATTGGAAATATAATAATGAATAACAAATAATAATGGAAATCATATGCTTATAGAAAATGAGGAGTGTAAACCAAACAAAAGCAGAGTTGGAGAGCTAGCCAATCTCAGAGTAATCGTGGGTGAGCATTGAACATCCACGGGGCAAATAAATGGAATAATCTACCAACATAATGCCTTTGCTCTCCTTATTTAGAGTGCTAAATTTATAGGGCAGTGGTTTGGGGGAAATGTATTTCTAAGTTCTATTTTTAAAATATTTTATGTATTTATTTGACAGAGAGAGAGAGATCACAAGCAGGCAGAGAGGCAGGCAGAGAGAGAGGAGGAAGCAGGCTCCCTGCTGAGCAGAGAGCCCCATGCGGGCCTCGATCCCAGGACCCTGAGATCATGACCTGAGCCAAAGGCAGAGGCTTTAACCTGAGCCACCCAGGCACCCCTATTTCTAAGTTCTTAAAGAAGTCTCAGAGAAATTAGAGTTTTGACAAGGCAAACTTCCTACACTGCAAATGGCTTCTAATTTATCCTAGATATGGGTGGGCTGCTTGCTGAATCTGAGAGAGGGCTAACATGGCTATCTTATCACAAGACCAAACATGGCACTTAAAGAAAGTTGCCGTTACAAACACATTAAAGGAATACTTTTCCCCAAAGACAAAATTTTTGACTTAGATATTGCTAATTATAGCTCCCTCTTTATTCCATAACCATAGTTGAACCTATATTCCAGCAAAGGCAAAGTTTACCTGACAGATGCCAATAATAAGTCACATAATCTCTGACAGAGCTCTCCGAATATGTAATTAGACCAACTTAGACCCCTTTGTCAGAAGGAGTCAAGGAAAAAATGTTGCATTTCAACTAAAGGACCACTCTAAAAAATTAGAACTACTTCTTTTATTAAATAGTTGCTTTTAAAAAAAGAGAACTTGTAGAATACCCTTAATTTTTATTTTTAATGAAATTCAAAAAGGTATTAAAGTTCTCAGTAGACAGAAACAATGACTAAAATAAAAATTATGAGATCAAGAAGTGTATTTTTGGAAATTAAAAAAATTAAAAACAATTTTGTAAGTATAATTGGGACAATTAAAAACTATTACAGGAATTATACTATGAATTAAAGGAAAATTTGTGGTTACCTTTAGTAGGAAAAGAATAAAAATTAGAATTATATGAATCACTCAAGAAAAAGGAAATCTCATCTCTCTCCTCAGCTATGCTAAGCAGCAGAAGCATTTGCTCACAGTAAGTATCGATGGTCCAAGTTCAATAAGTAAAGACCATAAAAGTCATCATTCCTGTTTGTACAATAAGAACATGCTAGACAAAATTAAAACTGATGACTTTTCTTGAACACATCTGAGATCTGAAGTTGCAGGGAAAATCATCACCTCAAAATTCTGAGAGAAGAACACCCAGAGAATCACATCAGCTCACATGTAGCAGGAAATCTTGGAGCCATAAACTATCGGGAACCCTTAACGGTAATTTTGACAATTTTCCTGGGGTCTGGATGTGGGCGAGTGTGAGCGTAAGGTAACTACTGGAGAATGCAATATTAGGAGACCTCTCAGTATCTCATGGGTTGCACTACCAGGAACACCACCAGAAGGATCTCCCCGTTGCTCTAACAAGGGGAAGGGAAGACCTTTCTGCATAACATAGTTTTACTCTTCAAGTGAAAAGACTTTTCCAGAGCCTTTTCCCAGATGGAAGACTGGGCGTTCTTCCTGTTCTAGCCCCTCTAGCCTTCTAGTCTCATGTAAGTGAAAAAACAGAGTTAACATGCAACAGGGGTTCAAGGAAATAAATTGGGAATGTTCCATCTAGGAAAGGGAGAACACTAGTTGAGAGTTTCCCCAAATTAAAGGCAGACATCAACTTACTTATAAAGGAAGAGGGAGAGAACTATAGTGAGTTTCTCATCAGAAACCATGCAAGTAGAGAATGGAATTTTTTTTATTTAAACATTAAAAAACAAAAAAAACACTTCTATGTTGACAGCAAAATTACTTGTCAAAAGTGGAAGGAAAAATCAATTTTTTTCAGACAAACAAAATCTGAGGTAATTCATTACCCTCACATCTGTCCTGCCAGAAATGCTAACAAATTTGGGGGCCAGAAGGAAAACAATAAAGGTCAAATACTAGGGCTACAGAAAGAAAGGCAGAGCATTGAAGAAAGAATAAATGAGAGTAAATAAAAATTTCATTTGTCTTGTTAACTGATCTAAAAGATAAAGTAACAATTAGATTCTCAGCAATGTCAGCAGTGTGGTGGAGTAAGATATTCCTCCTTATTGTTCCCATTTTTAATAACAAATTAGGCGCTCATTCATGAACAGAAGGGTCTCTGTAGGAGTTGTATGATCCAGCATCACATACCAAGAGACCTGAGAAGACTGTCTCCTACCTGGGCACCCAATAATAGGCAGACAGACCTTGGGCCCTCTATGTAGGTGCTATGAAACCAGCAGGAACAGATGAACCTTCCCCAACCCCTCTCAGCCGAAATTAGAGAAAACCGGGAGAACAGTGACTTAGGAAAACACCCACAATAAAGGACTTTATTTAAGTCCCGCCTTCCTGAGGGGAGATTTCACCATGTTATTAAGGGTGGTGTGGGGGGGAGGGAGGATACACACACATGCACACACACACATTCGAGAGGGTAAGAGGAATTTTGCCTCTCCCTCCAAGGTGACAGAGGGAGGCTGAGCTGTCCAGCAGCAACCTCTCCTGAAGGGGAAAGAAGAGTGGTGAGTGAGTGCGTTGTTGCCCCAGCTGTGCAGAACACTGCTAAAAAACCCACTTCTCGGGCTCCTGGGTGGCTCAGTGGGTTAAAGCCTCTGCCTTTGGCTCAGGTCATGATCTCAGGGTCCTGGGATCAAGGCCCACATCAGGCTCTCTGCTCAGCAGGAAGCCTGCTTCCTTCTCTCTCTCTGCCTGCCTCTCTGCTTAATCTCTCTGTCAAATAAATAAAATATCTAAAAAAAGAAGAAGAAGAAGAAAAAGAAAGAAAGAAAGAAAGAAAGAAAGAAAGAAAGAAAGAAAGAAAGAAAGAAACTCACTTCTCTCCAGCAACATTCAGAGTACTGAGGTGGGAACTCCATGACTGGGAGATGGAGGAGACTGGAAAAAAAGCAGATAAAAACATCAAAAGGCAGGGAAGGGATGCAGTTCCTGCTTACAGCACTCAGGACCTCAGCAGAAGTCATCCCTCAAGCCTCCAGGAGAGCCTTACATGACAATCTTCCTACTAGCCTGCAGGTTGTCCCAGTACCCAGAACACTAAACCCACACCTCTCCCATCTCCTTGGCACACTCTCTAGTGTGCAATGAGGTCAAACACCAGGAAACAGTGCTTTCTGAGAAGCAGACCAGTTCTTTGGCCAAGGGAGAAACCACAAACAAGCTGTAGTGTCATTTTTTGGCCTGATAAGTTGCAAGAACCAAAGTAGGCATAAAGGCTTAAGAATTCTGCTACAAGAGGGAGTAACAAGTGTGGAGCAGATATATCTATACAAAGTCACAGACAACCCCAGATATAGTACCAACAAATAATATCCCACTTAGAGGCAACTAGTATAATTGAAGAAGGGGTCTGTCATTTCAAATGCAAAGTAATAATGCAAAATTACAAGCAATATGAAAAATCAAGGAGATACGCCATCACCAAATATAACAATAATCCTCCAATAACCAAAATCAAAATATGGAATTTTGTGATCTAGCTGAAAAATAATTCAAAATAGATTTTTTGAACAAGCTCAATGAGCTATAGGGAAAAAAAATGAAAAGCCAATTCAACAGAATCAGGAAACTAATACATAAAGTGAGAAATTTAACAAAAAGGTAGAAATAAAAACAGAGCCAGACAAAAAACAAAACAAAACAAAACAAAACATAACCAGACAAAAATTCTGGAGCTGTAGGATTCAATGACTGTAATGTAGAATGTAAATGAGAATCTCCAGCAGAGTAGATCAAACGAAAGATAGAATAAGTGAATGGGAAGATAGGAAATTTTACATAACCCTCTCAAGGAGAACAAAGGAAAAAGAATAAAAAGGAGGAATAACAGCCTACATTATCTATAAGACATCACCAATGACACAAATTCTAGAATATTTAGATTTCCAGAAGAAGAGGGAGAATGGGAACAGAAAGTTAATTTAAGGAAGTAATAACTGACAATTCCCCAAAGCTGGGACAGACTTGGACATCCAAGTTCATGAAGCTAATAGGTTACTCTACTATCTCACTGCAAAAAGGCCTTCCCAAGATATGTCATAATGAAACTGTATAAAATCAAAGACAACAGAATCCTAAAAGCAGCCAGAGAGAAAACGATTATAATCTAAGAAGGAACACCAATCAACAAATTCTCAGCAGAAATCCTACAGGGCAGGAGAGAGTAGAATAACATATTCAAAGTGTTGAAAGAAAAAAATTGTCAGGCAAGAATATCCTGTCTGACAAAGCTATCCTTCAGATATGAAGGAGAAAGAAATATTTACCCAGAAAACAAAAGCTAAGGGAATTCATTACCACTAGATCTACTCTTCAAGGAATGCTGAGACGTGTTCTTCAAACTGAAATGAAAAGACAATAACTAATGACTGGAAAACACAAAAGTATAGTAAAGTTAAATATACAGTCAGATTTAGAAAACTCTAAATCTGTAATAAGATTGCATGTTAACCACTTAACTATATTAAAAAGGTCAAGGAAAACAATATTAAAATAACTATATCTTCTATAATTTTTAACAAATATGCACTATGTAAAGAGATAAATTTTGACATCACAAATAATGAGAGGAGAATAAAAGGTTAGAAATCTTGTATACAGGGGCACCTGAGTGGCTCAGTTGGTTGAGCGACTGCCTTTGGCTCAGGTCGTGATCCCGGAGACCCAGGATCGAGCCCCACATCAGGCTCCCTGCTCGGCAGGAAGCCTGTTTCTCCCTCTCTCAGTCCCTCTGCTTGTGTTCCCTTTCTCTCTGTGTTTCTCTCTGTCAAATAAATGAATAAAATCTTAAAAAAAAAAAAAGAAATCTTGTATACAATCAAAGTTAAGTTGCTATCACTTAAAATGGACTATTTTATCTATAAGACGTTTTATGTAAGCCACATCGTAACCACAAGACAAAAACCTATAGTAGAATCACAAAAGATAAAGAAAAAGAAATCAAAGCATACTACTAGAAAAAACCATCAATTCACTAAGGAAGACAACAAGAGAGGAAGAAAGGAATAAAGAAACCTCAAAACAGCTAGAAATGAATCAATAAGATGGCATTAAGTCTTTACCTATCAATAATTAATTTAAATGTCAGTGGATTAAGTTCTTTAATCAAAAGGCACAGTGACTTAAAGGGATAAAAAAAATATGATCCAATTAAATGTTGTCTATGACTCATGTCAGCCTCAAAGAAACACAGGGGCTTGAAGTGAAGTGCTGAAAAAAATATATTCCATTTAATTGCAATCACCAGAATTATCTTGAGACCAGAACCAGAACACTAAAAGAAAGGAGAGCTATAGACCAGCAGCCATGATAAACATAGGTGCAAGAATTCTCAAGGAAATATTAGCAAATTGAGCTCAACAACATATTAAGATGAGCATACACCAAGGGCAAATGGCATTTATCTCTGGGATGCCAATATGGTATCACATTTGTAAATCAATAAATATGATAACACCAGATTAATAGAATGAAAAACCAAAATCATATGATCATCTCAATAGATGCAGAAGAAAATCAACATCTTTTCATAATAAAGTTTCTTCGCAATTGTGTCTAGAAGGAATATGCCTCAATGTAATAAAGGCCATGAATAAAAAACCCACAGCTAATATCACACTCAAGACTGAAAAGATTAAAAGTTTTCCCTCCAAGGTCAGGAACAAAACATGGGTGCCCACTCACATTAGTCCTATTCTGGATAGAACTAGAAGTCCTAACTAGAACAATTAGGCAAAATAAATAAATAAATAAATAAAAGGCATCCAGGGACGCCTGGATGGCTCAGTTGGTTAAGCGACTGCCTTCCGCTCAGGTCATGATGCCGGAGACCCAGGATCGAGTCCCACATCAGGCTCTCTGCTCGGTGGGAAGCCTGCTTCTTCCTCTCTCACTCCCCTGCTTGTGTTCCCTCTCTGGCTGTGTTTCTGTCAAATAAATAAAATCTTAAAAAAAATAAAAATAAAAGGCATCCAAATCAGAAAGTAGGAAGTAAAACTGTCATTATTTTCAGATGAAAAAAATAAATAAAATGCATCCAAATCAGAAAGTAGGAAGTAGGGGCGCCTGGGTGGCTCAGTTGGTTAAGCGACTGCCTTCAGCTCAGGTCATGATCCCGGAGACCCGGGATGGAGACCCACATCGGGCTCCCTGCTCGGCGGGAAGCCTGCTTCTCCCTCTCTCACTTCCCCTGCTTGTGTTCCCTCTCTGGCTGTGTTTCTCTGTCAAATAAATAAAATCTTTAAAAAAAAAAAAAAAGAAAGAAAGTAGGAAGTAAAATTGTCATTATTTGCAGATTATATATAAGTATGTATGTGTATATATATATATATAATGTATAATGTATGTATGTGTATATATATATATATATATATATAAAAGACTCCACCAAAAACCTGCTGGAACTAAGCAACTAACTTGATAAGTTGCAAGATATAAAATCAACATACAGAAATCAATTGCATTTTTATACATTAACAATGAAATATCTGAAAAAGAAACAGAGCAGCAACAAAAACTGTAAAATAATATGAAATAAAGTTAAAGAAAGTAAAAGATTTGTAAAAGGAAAGCCACAAAACTTTGATGAAAGAAACTAATAACATAAATATACAAATATATCATGCTCATTGTTCAGAATTAATATTGTTAAAATGGCCATACTACCCAAATCCATATATAGATTCAATGCGAACTCTATTAAAATTCCATTGGTCTTTTCCACAGAAATAAAGAAATCCTAAAATCTTTATGGAACCACAAAAAGGCAGTGAGGAGCCAATGCTATCCTAAGAAAGAGAAATGAAGCAGAAGGCATCATACTTCTTGATTTTGTACTGTACTACAAATCTATAGTAATTAATATAGTATGGTACTAGCATAAAAACAGACACATAGACCCAGAGAACAGAATGGAGAACTTGGAAATATATGGTTACTATATATAGTCCAATATATAGGATAAACTAATATTTGATAAAGGAGCCAAGAACACTCAGTGGGCAAAGGATAGTCTCTTCAAGAAATGGTGCTGGGAAAACTGGATAACCACATGAGGAACAATGAAATTGGGCCCCTCCCTCCCACTACTCACAAAAATTAACTCAAAATGGATTAAAGACTTCAACATAGACTTGACACCACAAAACTCCTAAAGGGAAACATAGATAAGAAGCCCCTTGACATTGTCCTTGGCAATGATGTTTTTGGATATGACACCAAAAACACAAGCAATAAAAAGCAAAATCCAACACGTTGGACTAAGTCAAACTGAAAAGCTTCTGCACAGCAAAAGAAACAACAACAAAATGAAAAGTACACCTACTGAATGGAAGATATATTTACAAACCATATATCAAATAAAGGATTATTATCCAAAATATTTAAAGACCTCATATAACTCAGTATCTAAAGACAAACAATTTGATTAAAAATGGGCAGAGGATGGGACGCCTGGGTGGCTCAGTTGGTTAAGCGACTGCCTTCGGCTCAGGTCATGATCCCGCAGACCGGGGATCGAGTCCCGCATCGGGCTCCCTGCTCGGCAGGAAGCCTGCTTCTCCCTCTCTCACTCCCCCTGCTTGTGTTCCCTCTCTCACTGTGTTTCTCTCTGTCAAATAAATAAAATCTTTAAAAAAAAAAATGGGCAGAGGAACTGAATAGACATTTTTTTCAAAGAAAACTTAAGTGGCCAACAGATATATGAGAAGATGGTCAACATCACTAAATATAAGGGAAATGTAAATCAAAATCACTGCAAGATATCACCTCACACCTCTTAAAATCACTATCATCAAGCAATAAGAGATGATAAGTGTTGGTGATGTTGTTGAGAAAAAGCGACTTCCATGCGCTATGTTTTGGGAATGTATATTAGTTCATCCACTATGGAA
This sequence comes from Spilogale gracilis, assembly GCA_004023965.1. Lineage (NCBI taxonomy): Eukaryota > Metazoa > Chordata > Mammalia > Carnivora > Mephitidae > Spilogale > Spilogale gracilis. Next base: position 24,568 of record PITA01003295.1, read on the forward strand.
AACAATATGGAGGTTCATCAAAAAATTAAAAACAACCACCATATGATCCAGCAATCCCACTTCCATGTATATACCCAAAGAAAATGAAACTAGGATATCAAAAAAAAAAAAAAAAAAAAACTCTGGGGCGCCTGAGTGGCTCAATGGGTTAAAGCCTCTGCCTTCGGCTCAGGTCATGATCTCAGGGTCCTGGGATCGAGGCCCACATCGGGCTCTCTGCTTGGCAGGGAACCTGCTTCCTCCTCCTCTCTCTGCCTGCCTCTCTGCCTACTTATGATCTATCTCTGTCAAATAAATAAATAAAATCTTTTTTAAAAAATCTCTAAGGTTTATATATTTACATATAATCTTGGCTATACATAATATATAATACATATAATCTTAATAATATATAATAATATAATATTATGGTGTATAATAATATATTGTGTATTGTATAATATTATGTATAATATACATATATACCATATATGATATATCAAATATAATATATACCATAATAGTCCTAATAATATATAATCTTAGCTGTATATATATATAGGTTGGTGAGATATCTATATATCTATCTATCATCTATCTATCTCACCAACCTGAGTGCCCATGAACAGATAAATAAAGAAGATATATGTGTATATACACACACACACACATATACACACATGCACACATACAAAATGGACTATTATTTAGCCATGAGGAAAAAAAGGAAATCTTGCCATTTGCAGCAACATGGATAGAACTTGAGGTCATTATGCTCAGTGAGATAAGCCAGACAGAAAAGATAGATTGTATCACTTACATGTGGAATCTAAAAAAGTCAAACTCACAGAAGCAGACAGTAAAATAATGGTTATTGTGGGCTGGGAGGTAGAGGGAATTGGGGAAATTTTGCTAAAGGAGACAAATTTACAACTAGAAAATGAATAAATTTTGGAGATCTAATGTACAGCATAGTAATTGTAGTCAAAATCATGGTATTATTTACTTCAAAATTACTAAGAAACTATTTCTTAAATATTTTCACCACAATAAAGAAATGATTATTATGTGATATGACAGAGATGTTATCTAAAGCTATGGTGGTAAGCATATTGTAATATATAAATGTATGAAATCAATATCTTGCACACTTTAAACAATGTTATATATAAATTATAACTCAAAAATAATAAATCAATAATTAGTGATACACTGGATGATTATAGCATATAAATAGATGATAGATGAAATAAATCACAGTAATATCATAAAGAATGGAAGGAATTGTGACTACTCTGTTATGAGGTACCTATACTACAAATGAAGGAGTATAATATCTTCTAAAAGAGAACTTACATTAGTTAAAAATACAGATTGTAAATTCAAAAGGAAAAATATCTCTAGGGTATCGGTAAAAAAAATTTTAAGAAGTATAAATGATATACTAAGAAAAGAGATAAAATGAAATCACATAAAAGATTCAATTCATAGCACAGAAGGCAGAGAGAAACAGGAACAAATAAAGAACAAATGCAATAAATAGAAACATAACAAACATGGTATATATTAACTAAACCACATGAATGTGAATAATCTAAAATACATCAATTAAAATACAGAGACTGTCAGTGGATTAAACAAGGAAACTCAACTATTTATTGTCTACAATAATACTTTTTTGATATAAAATCTCAAATAAGTTAAAGGTAAAGGGATCAAGAAAGAAATACCAAGTAACAGTAACAAAAAGAACTGTGGGGGTATCTGTATTAATTTTAGACAAAGCATACTTCACCAAAACTAGGATTGTCAGAGACAGACAAAAATTATATGATGATAAAAAGTTCAATTTTCAGAGACATCGTAACAATTCTAAATATGTGAGCACCTAACAACTTAGCATCAAAATACATTAGGCAAAAACTGATAGAACTGAAAGACCTATCAACCAACTTGATCTAACTTGACATTTGTAGAATATCCTATCCAACAACAACAGAATACAAATTTTTATTTGGCTTCACTTGCACAAGACAGACCACATTCTGGGCCAGGAAACATATCCTTCACAAAATTTAAAACAAGAATAAATAAAACAAAATCATACAGACTACGTTCTCAAACTACAGTGGGATAAAACCAGAAATTGCTAACCAAAAGATAGCTGAAAAATTCCCAGATAGTTGGAAATTAAACCACATACTTCTAAATAACAGATGTGTGAAATATATCTCGAGAGAAATTTTTAAACTGTAGAGAAAAATAAAAATAAAACATATAAAACATGTGATGCAGTAATGCAGTGCTTATTGAGAAATTTATATCGTTGAATGCATATATTAGACATGAAGAAAAATCTAAAATAAATGAAATAAACTTCCACCATAGGAAATTAATGAAAAGAAAAGAATACAAACTAAAGCAAGCAGAATAATACCAATAAAAAAAAATTAGGGGAGAGACCAATTAAATTAAAAGCAGAAAAAATGGAGAATATCAACAAAATAAAAAATCACTTCTTTGAAAACATCAGTAAAATTGATAAACTTCTACATCAATTGAAAGTCAAAAAACAAAGTATGTTATAAATTAGGAATACCAGAAATAAAACAAGGGGAATGACTACTGAACTTATATCCTATACAAGATAATAAAGTAATATTAAGAATAACTTTTTGTGCCCATTCAGACAGGCAATAGAGACAAAGATACCTTTTATTTTAAAAACTACAGAGAGGGGGCGCCTGGGTGGCTCAGTGGGTTAAGCCTCCGCCTTCAGCTGAGGTCATGACCTCAGGGTCCTGGGATCGAGGCCCGCATGGGGCTCTCCGCTCATCAGGGAGCCTGCTTCCTCCTCTCTCTCTGCCTGCCTCTCTGCCTACTTGTGATCTCTCTGTCTGTCATTAAATAAATTTTTTAAAAATCTGAAAAACTTACAGAGAGGACCTGGAGCAAGACAGCAGAGAAGTAGGAGACCCAAGTATCACCGGGTCCCAGGAGACCAGCTAGACACTTATCAAACCACTCAGAACACCTACAAACTCAACAGGAGATTGAAGAGAAGAGCAGCAATTCTAGGAACAGAAAAATGACCACTTTCTGGAAGGCAGGACATGTGGAGAAGTGAATCAGAGGCGACATTTGGGAAGACAGACGGGGGCGAGGGGGTTCCCAGCCAGCAGTAGAGCACAAAATCAGAACTTTAGAAGTCGGCTGCCCTGAGGGACGTCGCCCCAGAGGCTAAGCAGGGGGTGGAGCCTCGCTGGGACAGTGCGGACTCAGGACCTGCAGGCTCACAGAAGGACCCGGGTGCCCGAGTGCGCCAGAGCCCCCAGGTGTCGGAGCAGGAAGCCGGCTGCAGAGACGGAGCCCAGGACGGGGCTCTCAGCTCGGGCTTACCTTAAAGCAGGACCCGAGGAGCAGTCAGGCCACTGCTCCAGGGAGACCCCCTCTTTCCTCCAGCAGAGACGGGATTTTCTCTGGGGGCGCACGGAGGAGTGGGGCCCGAGCTCTCGGCTCCTCTGGGCCGGAGACAGGGCGGCCGCCACCTTCATTCCCGGCCTCCGAAGCTGGACGGAAAGCGCTCAGGGAACAAAAGGCCCGAGAGCGAACCTGAGCACAGCGCTCAGCCTGGCCCCTGGCGAGGGCGGGGCACTTCCGCCTCGGGCTAAGGCGTTTGAGAATCACTGCAGGGCCCCTCCCCCGGAGATCCCCGAGAACATCCGGCCAAGACCAAATTCATTGATGAATGAGAACTGCGGAACTTTAGAGCTAGGGGAATGCACCACATAAAATTCCTGGATTTCCCCCCCATGATTCTTTAGCCTTTCAAAGTTAAATTTTTTTATTTTATTTTTTCTTATTCTAGTTTTTTAATTTTTTTCTTTCCTATTTTAACGTTTTTACTATTTAATCTTATCAATACCTTTATAAAAAATCTTTTTTTAATTTTCATTGTTATAGTCATATTCTATCCCTTCATTGTATTTAACCTTATTGTTTGGATACATATAGGTTTTTCAACCTTTAAAATTTTAGGATACAGTTTCTTTTAATAGATCAAAATATACCTTAAATCTAGCACATGGCTTTGTTCTAATCTCCAGCCTAATCACATTCTTTCCTTTTATTTTTTTCTTTTTTAAGACAACTTCTTATCTTCCCAAACCTTTTTTAGAATCTTTTTTTAATTTTCATCTTTACAGTCATATTCCATCCCTCCAACTTCATTACCTGTATTTATATGTATAGAAACATATATATATACATATATATATATAAGTTTTTCTTTCATTAAAATTTTGGAAGGCAATTTCTTCTAACAGACCCCAAATACACCCAAAATTAAATGTGTGGCTCTGTTCTATTCACCAGTCTAATACATATCTGTGTGTGTGTGTGTGTGTGTACGTAGATATGTAGATATAGATAGATAGATAGATGATGATGATAGATAGATAGATAGATAGATAGATAGACAGATAGACATAATTCTTTTTTTTTTAAGATTTTATTTGTTTGACAGAGAGAAACACAGCCAGAGAGGGAACACAAGCAGGAGGAGTGAGAGAGGGAGAAGCAGGCTTCCCGCCGAGCAGGAAGCCCGATGTGGGACTCGATCCCGGGTGTTCGGGATCATGACCTGAGCCAAAGGCAGTCGCCCAACCAACTGAGCCACCCAGGCGCCCTGACATAATCCTTTTTTTTCCCCCTCCTTTCTTCCCCCTGTTTCAGGTCTTTTCTTTTTTTTTTTTTTTTTTTTTTTTTTTTTTTTTTTTTTTTTTTTTTTTTTTTTTTTTTTTTTTTTTTTTTTTTTTTTTTCTTTTTTTTTTTTATGTCTTTTCTGATTTGTTTACTATATATTTTTCTTCGGTCATTGTTACCCTTTTAGTATTTTATTGTCTCATTCATCTGTTCTTATCAGGATAAAATGACAAGGTGGAAAAACTCACCTCAAGAAAAAGAATAAGACGTAGTACCAAAGGCTAGGACCTACTCAATAGGGACATGAGTAAGATGTCTGAACTAGAGTTCAGAATGATGATTATCAAGGTGCTAGCTGGGCTCAAAAAAACCATGGAAGATACTAGGGAATCCCATTATAGAGAAATAAAATCCCTTTCTGGAGAAATAACTAAAATCCAAACAAGTTGAAATCAGAAAAGCTATTAATGAGGTGCAATCACAAATGGAGGCTCTTACTGGTAGGATAAATGAGGCAGAAGAGAGAATTAGTGATATAGAAGACCAAATGATGGAGAGTAAAGAAGATGAGAAAAAGACAAACAACTACTGGACTGCGAGGGGAGAATTTGAAAGATAAGTGATACTATAAGATAAAACAATATTAAAATAATTGGGATCCCAGAAGAAAAAGAAAGAGACAGAGAGGGACAGAAAATGTACTGAGCAAATTATAGCAAGAATTTCCCTAATTTGGCAAAGGGAACAAGCATCAAAATCCAGGAGGCACAGAGAACCCTCCCTCAAAATTAATAAAAATAGGTTCACACCCTGTCACCTAATAGTAAAACTTACAAATCTCAGTGACAGAGAGAAACTCCTGAAAGAAGCTTGGGAAAAGAGGTCTATAACATAAAACAGTAGAAATATTAGATTGGCAGCAGAACTATCCACAGAAAGCTGACAAGCCAGAAAGGACTGGCATGATATATTCAGAAAACTAAATGAGAAAAATATGTAACCACAAATACTATATCCAGCTAGGCTGTCATCAAAAATAGAAGGAGAGATAAAAAGCTTCAAGAAGAAACAAAAACTAAAAGAATTCACAAACACCAAACCAGCCCTACAGGAAATATTGAAAGGGGTCCTCTAAGCAAAGAGAGCACCTAAAAGTAACAGACCAGAAAGGAACAGAGACAATCTACAATACAGTCACCTTACAGGCAATACAATGGCACAAAATTCATATCTTTCAATAATTACCCTGAACGTAAATGGGCTAAATGCCCCAATCAAAAGATACATTCTGATCAATATCAGAATGGATTAAAAAAAAAAAAGACACATCAATATGCTGTCTTCAAGAAACTCATGTTAAGCCCAAAGACACATCCAAGTTTTGTGTGAGGGGGTGGAAAACAATCTGTCATGCTAATGGACCTCAAAAGAAAGCTGGGATGTCAATCCTTAAATCAGATAAATTAGATTTTAAGCCAAGACTATAATAAGAGATGAGGAAGGACACTATGCCATACTTAACATGTCTATCCAACAAGAAGATCTAACAATTGTAAATATCTATGCCCCTAACATGGGACCAGCCAAATATATAAACCAATTAATAACAAAATCAAAGAAACACATCAACAATAATATGTAATAGTAGGAGACTTTAACACCCCCCTCACTGACATGTACAGATCATTTCAGCAAAATGTCAACAAGGAAATAAAGGCTTTAAATAACACATTGGACCTGATGTACATCACAAATATATTTAGAACTTTCCATCCCAAAGCAACAGAATACACATTCTTCTCTAGTGGACATGGAACTTTCTCCAGAACGGATCACATCCTGGGTCACAAATCAGGTCTCACACAGTACCAAAAGACTGGGATGATTCCCTGCATGTTTTCAAACCACAATGCTTTGAAACTGGAACTCAACCACAAGAGAAAAGTTGAAAAGAACTCAAATACATAGAACCTAAAGAGCATCCTACTAAAGAATTAATGGGTCGACCAGGAAATTAAAGAAGATTTTTAAAAATTCATGGAAACAAATGAAAATGAAAACACAAATATTTGAAATCTTTAGGATACAACAAAGGCAGTCCTAAGAGGAAAGTATATAGCAAAACAAGCCTTTCTCCAGAAATAAGAAAGGTCTCAAGTACACAACCTAACACTACACCTGGAGGAGCTGGAGAATAAACAGCAAAGAAAGCCTAAACCCCAGCAGGAGAAGAGAAATAATAAAGATCAGAGAAGGTATCAATGAAATAGAAACCAAAAGAATAGTAGAACAAGTCAAAGAAACTAGGAGTTGGTTCTTTGAAAGAATTAATAAGATTGATAGGCCCCTGGCCGTACTTACCAAAAAGAAAAGAGAAAGGACCCAAATTAATAAAATCATGAATGAAAGAGGAGCGATCACAAGCAACACCAAAGAAATACAAATAATTATAAGAGCATACTCTAGGCACCTATCCACGAGCAAATTTGACAATCTGGAAGAAATGGATGCATTCCTAGAGACATAGAAACTACCAAAACTGAACCAGGAAGAAATAGAGAACCTGAACAGACCCATAACCAGTAAGGAGATTGAAGCAGTCATCAAAAATCTCCCAGAAAACAAGAGCGCAGGGCCAGATAGCTTCCCAGGGGAATTCTACCAAACATTTAAAGAAGAATTAATACCTAGTCTCCTGAAACTGTTCCAAAAAATAGAAAAGGAAGGAAAACTTCCAAACTCATTTTATGAGGCCAGCTTTACTTTGATCCCAAAACCAGACAAAGACCCCATCAAAAACAAGACTTACAGACCAATATTCTTGATGAACACAGATGCAAAAATCCTTACTACAATACCAGCCAGTAGGATCCAACAGTACATTAAAAGGATTCACCACAACCAAGTGGGATTTATTCCTGGAATGCAAGGTTGGTTCAACATCTGCAAATCAATCAATATGATATAGTTCATTAATAAAAGAAAGGACAAGAACCATATGATCCTCTCAATAGATGCTGAAAAAAGTATTTGACAAAGTAAAGCACACTTTCTTGATCACAACTCTTCACAGTGTGGGGATGGAGGGTATATACCTCAATATCATAAAAGCCATCTATGAAAAACCCATAGCAAATATCATTCTCAATGTGGAAAAACAGAACTTTTCCCCTTAGTTCAGAAACACGGCAGAGCTTTCCACTATCACCACTGCTATTCAACAGAGTACTAGAAGTCCTAGCCTCAGCAATCAGACAACAACAAAAAAATAATAAAAGGCATCTGAATCAGCAAAGAAGAAGTCACACTCTCACTCTTTGCAGATGATATGATTCTTTACTTGGAAAACCCAAAGGACTCCACTCCAAAACTGTTAGAACTCATACAGGAATTCAGTAAGTGTCAGGATACAAAATCAATGCACACAAATCAATTGCATTTCCATACACCAACAGCAAGACAGAAGAAAGGCAAATTAAGGAGTCTATCCCATTTACTACTGCACCCAAAATGATAAGATACTGACAAATAAACCAAACCAAAGAGGCAAAGAATCTATACTCATAAAACTGTAAAGTACTCATAAAAGAAATTGAGGAAGACAGAAAGAAATGGAAAAACATTCCGTCCTCATGGATTGGAAGAACAAATATTGTGAAAATGTCTATGCTAACTAAAACAATCTACACATTTCATGCACTCCCTATCAAAATACCATTAATTTTTTTCAGAGAAATGGAACAAGTAATCCTAAAATTTATGTGGAACCAGAAAAAAAACCAAATAACCAGGAAAAAAAATGTTAAAAAGGAGAAAACCGGAGTTGACAGCATCACAATTCCAAACTTCAAGCTCTATTACAAATCTGTAATCATCAAGACAGTACTGTACTGGCACAAAAACAGACCCATAGATCAATGGAACAGAATAGAGAGCCCAGAAATGGACCCTCAACTCTATGGTTAACTAATCTTAGACAAAGCAGGAAAGAATGTCCAATTGAAAAAATACAGTCTCTTCAATAAATGGTGTGGGAAAATTTGACAGCCACATGCAAAAGAATGAAACTAGACCATTTCTTTACACCACACACAAAAATAGACTCAAAATAAATGAAAGACCTCAATGTGAGGCGGGAATCCATCAAAATGCTTGAGGAAAACACAGGCAGGAACCTCTTTAACCTCAGCTATGGCAACTTCTTCCTAGAAACATCACCAAAGGCAAGGGAAGCAAGGGCAAAAATGAACTATTGGGACTTTGTCATATATCTTCTCCCATTCTGTTGGGAGACAATCAACAGACTAGGAGAAGATATATGCAAGTGACATATCAGATAAAGGGGTAGTATCCAAAATCTATAAAGAGCTTATCAAACTCAACACCTAAAGAACAAATAATCCAATCAAGAAATGGGCAGAAGACAAGAATAGGTATTTCTCTAAAGAAGACATCCAAATGGCCAGCAGATACATGAAAAAGTGTTCAATATCCCTTAGTATCAGGGAAATACAAATCAAAACCACAGTGAGATACCGCCTCACACCAGTCAGAATGCTTAACATTAACAAGTCAGGAAATAACAGATGTTGGTGAGGATGCAGGGTAAGGGGAACCCTCCTACACTGTTGGTGGGAACACAAGCTGGTGCAACCATTCTGGAAAACAGTATGGAGGTTCCTTAAAAAGTTGAAAATAGAGCTACCCTACGACCCAGCAATCGCACTACTGGGTATTTACCCTAAAGATACAAATGTGTGATCTGAAAGGGCACATGCACCCCAATGTTTATAGCAGCAATGTCCGCAATAGTCAAACTAGGAAAAGAGCCTAGATTTCCACCAACAGATGAACGGATAAAGAAGATGTGGTGTATATATACAATTGAATGGTATGCAGCCGTCAAAGAAAATGAAATCCTGTCATTTGCAATGACATGGATAGAATTGGAGGGTATTATGTTAAGCGAAATAAGTCAATCATAAAAAGACAGTTATCATATGATCTGTCTGATATGAGGAATTTGAGACACAGGGCCAGGGGGGTCATGGGGGGTAGGGAGGGAAAAAATGAAACAAGATGGGACCGGGGAAGGAGACAAACCATAAGAGACTCCTAATCTCAGGAAACAAACTGAGAGTTTCTGGGGGGACTGGGGGGAAGGAATAGGGGGCTGGGTGATGGACATTGGGGAGGGTATGTGCTATGGTGAGTTCTGTGAAGTGTGTAAGACTGATGATTGACAGACCTGCACCCCTGAAGCAAATAATATATTATATGTTAATAAAAAATAAAAAATAAAAATAAATAATAATAAAAGAATACCTTTTTTATTATCAAGATAAAATGGAAAAATTCCCCATTTTAGAAAGACAAGAAATAGAAAATATGAAGACTCGTATTTATTAATTAATTTGAATTTTTAATTTAAAACTTTCCTGTAATAAAAATCCAGGCCTAAATATCTTCATTAATGAACTGTGTTCAAAGATTTGAGGGGGAAAATTTAATACCACTTCATTTCTACACAAACTCCCTAAGAAAACAGTGGAGAAGGAAATTATTTTATGAAGAGTATTACCCTATTTTAATAATCAAACATAGGGCACCTGGGTGGCTTCAGTGGGTTAAAGCCCCTGCCTTCGGCTCAGGTCATGATCTCAGAGTCCTGGGATCAAGGCCGCATCGGGCTCTCTGCTCGGCAGGGAGCCTGCTTCCTCCTCTCTCTCTGCCTGCCTCTCTGCCTACTTGTGATCTCTCTCTCTCTCTCTGTCAAATAAATAAATAAATAAATATCTTTAAAAAAATAATAATATCAAGCATAGTACTAGAAGGATTTATGCTAAGTAAAATAAGTCAATCAGACAAAAACAGTTATATGATTTCACTCATATGTGGAATTCAAGAAACAAAACACAGGATCATAGGAGAAAGGAGAAAATATAAAACAAAACAAAATCAGAGAGGGCAACAAACCATTAAATACCCTTAATCAAAGGCAATGAACTGACGGTTGCTGGGGGGGGGGGGCTGAGGGCCTATGGCAGCTGAGTGATGGGCATTAAGGAGGCCATGTGATGTGGTGAGCAGTGAGGGTTTTATAAGAGTGTTGAATCACTGAACGCCACCTCCGAAATTAATACTATATGTTAATTAATGGAGTTTAAACTTAAACTTAAATAAAATAAAAATAAAAGGACAGTTTTCATAGTTACAAGATGCTCTCAATGGGCTAAATGTTTATCAACATTAAGATGTGGTATTAATGATAGATAGAAGATTTTTTTTTTCTACATTTGGAATTAAATTGTCTACATGTTTGACCTCTTCCTTTCAGTCTTATAATACATGAATATTATTTCAAAAATAAATAAATATATATATAAAGAATAAATAAATAAACCAAGCCAGATAAGACAATAGACAATCTAAGAAAAAGAAAATAGACAGTAATGCCACTTGTAAGCATAAAGATAATAATCTTTATGAAAACATTACAAACTAAAGCCATAAATAGATGATACAACATGAGCAGGTGAGGCTTGTCAAGGAATGTGAAGTCGGTTTAACATTCAATGCTCGGGGCGCCTGGGGGGCTCAGTCCTTAAGTGTCTGCCTTCTGCTCAGGTCATGTTCCCAGGGTCCTGGGATCAAGCCCCGCATCAGGCTCCCCGCTCAGTGGGAGGCCTGTTTCTCCCTCTCCCACTCCCCCTGCTTGTTCCCTCTCTTGCTGTCAAATAAATAAATAAATAAAATATTTTAAAAAAGATTTCAGTGATTAATCATTATAATTCATTACATAGAATTATAATACACATATATAATTCCATGTGTGTAAGATATAGAATCATGTATAACTTGACCATTTTTAAAACAGAAAAATTATGTGATAAAATTCAACAAGCATTCATGGCCAAAACTCTCAACAATAGTAATAAAAGTGAATTTGCCTTAATAAAGGACATATGCAAAAAAACCTTAATAAAGGACATATGCAAAAAAAACCTTAATAAAGGACATATGCAAAAAAAAACAAAAAACAGCTAACTTCATGGCACATCTGATTTCCTCCTAAAATCAGAAAAATAGGAGGAATGGTCACTCTTGCTATTATTACTTAGTAATTAAGAGTCTGAACCCTGCAATAAGGCAAGAAAAGATATGTGAGCACATACAGATGTCAAATTTTAGAAGCAAGGAGTCTTTATTTCTGGAAGCTATATTGCATGCATAGGAAATCCTAAAGAATTGATTCTGAAAATTCTACTAGAATTAATAAATGAAGTTAGCAAGATCCCAGGATGTAAGATCAATGAAAGTTTAGTTGTATTTATAAGCCTACAGTAAACAGCAGGAAATTGAAAGTTAAAACAGTATCACTTACAACAGCATGAAAAGTATGAAACAGTAATGAAAACAAAATAAGCACAAAACCTATATACTATGAATTATAAAATGTTTATGAAAGCAATTAAAGACCTAAGTAAAAGGAGATACACTATGCCCATGGTTCATAAAAACAGTATCTTTAAGACACAAATGTACCCAAATGAATAATCTCAATCAAAATTCCCACAAATTTTTTGTAGTAATGAATAGAGTCTAAGATTTACTTGGGAATGTAGAGAACTTAGAATGTATAAATCAATTCTGAAAAAGAACAGAGGGAATACTCATGCTAAAATCACAAAATCTGATTTTAAGATTTACTCTAAAGTTAGGTGATGAAGACAGTATGATAATAGAAAAGGATAGATGCTTAAATCAAGGAAATAGGTTAGGTGGTGCAGATATAGAACTATGTATATGTGACCACTGTATTTGTGGCAAAAAAGCCAATTCAACATGAAAAGTATTTTTAACAAATATGCGCAGGGACAAATGAATATGTAAATGAAAACAAAATGCATGAAAACCTTTGACCCTTCCTTTATGGAATCTTGAAATTAACTTGAAATGGATCACAGTGTTATATGTAAATGCTAAAATTATAGAACTTCTAGGTGAAAATAAAGATGAAAATCTTTACACCATTAGAACTAGACAAAGATTTTTATATAGGGTATGAAAAGGCCACATTTGAAATGAAGAAAGTGATTGAATGAATTCATCAAAATTTAAAATGTCTGCATTTTCAAACATATTGTTAAAACAATAAACCAAGCCAGAGACTGGTACAAAAAATTGACAATGCATGTATCCGACAAAAAAAAGGAAAAAAGAAAAAACTTTGCCCGAAATAGAAAAAGCTCTTACAGCTCATAAAAAGAAAATAAAGCCCCAATTTTTTAAATGGGCAAAGATTTGAACAGATAGTTTCTAAAAGAAGGTATATAAATCGCCAATGATCACACAAAAATTGTTAGATATCTGGAAGTTTAAGTTGAAACCATAATGTGATAGAAGTAACTAAAACTCTCATTTATTACTGATAGGATAGTAAAAATATAACCACTTTGGGAAAGAGTGGTTGACAATCTCTTATAAAGTTCATCATATACTTTCCATATGACCCAACATGTCCACTCCTAGGTAATCACCTAACAATAATGAAAACACATATCCACACGAAGACTTACACACAGCTATCCATTATAGCTTTATTTAAAATGGCCCAAAACTGGAATATATGAATGGACAAATGTTGAGATATCTATATAAAGGAATGCTACTAAGCAGTGAAATGTAACCAAACCAGACACAAAAGAATAATACTGTATTATTCTATTTATATTAATCTCTTAGAACAACAAATCAGATCAATATTGGTAGAAACTAGATCGTTGGTTACGATGTCAAATAACTTTCTGGGAATAGGCAGAAGGACTCCTTTTATCCTCTGGGAAATGTTCTGTATTTTGATGGTGGTGGTGGTTATATGTATCAAACTTTGTGAAATATATCCATTCTTAGTATGTAATTACGTAGCAACAAAGTTTATTAAAAAGCTAACCAATCAACAAGTATGAAGGCCCATGAATTCAACAGATAAGTATTGCCAAAATTTCAGTGAAAGCTAAGGCCTATGATACAAAAGTACTTCATAAAGTTTGGTATGGGAGGATAAAAGGAGTTATCACTTCACTTGGGATATAATGGAACCTTCTGCACTGTGGAAGTATTGTGTACTTTAATTTGGATGATAGTTACAAGACATACTTAAAATGTCATTTATCTGTACACTTAAATTTTGTGTACTTTATATACTTACTGTATGTATGACTCTAACATAAAAAATCAATAACAAAATATTTCTTATTTTCACTCTGTGTAATACTTTATAAAATCAGATAGATGTTTTTAGAAAAATAAACTGCATACATAGCTCCAGGAGGCAGTAGATATTACAGAAAGAAGAGTATTCTGGTCCAAAGAGACTGTACAGCTAGTTCTTTCTGGCCAAAGGACTTTCAGAAATCCATTCACTCATTTTCTTTGTCTCAGTTTCTGTGTCTATGCAATGACATGATAAATCCTACCCTGACATTGTGCAAATCAGGCAGTAAAATGGGTGTGCTGGTATTTTGTATATTCTAAAACCTTGTTAACATATATTTCCGTTGTTGCTTATGTTTTAAATCCATGATTGGCCAAAGAAGGAGACGTAGAAAACAGATTTTCATTTTAATCAACAAATATTGTCTTATTCTTTCCTTAAATGAATTAGATGATGTCTAATAATTCTCTGTATTTAAATGTTATAAAGTAGAAAACAAGTCCCACAGAAAGCATGCTATTACCAGCATAAATTCTGTCTATATTTCAGTAAAGCGTGACCTGTTTCAAGAAAGGAACTATATTTTACTAATACCATATTTCCACACAGTACCTAACACAGTGCCTGGAATTCAGGTAGATCTTACTAATTGTTTGATGATGAATGAAAGAATAAAAAAAATAAGAGGTGTCAGGATGCCTGGGTGGCTCAGTCATTAAGCTTCTGCCTTCAGTTCAGGTCATGATTCCAGAGTCCTGGGATCGAGTCCTGGGATCGAGCCCCTCATTGGGCTCACTTCTTGGCAGGAAGCCTGCTTCTCCTTCTCTCACTCTTCTTGCTTGTGTTCCCTCTCTAGCTGGACTTCTCTCTATCAAATAAATAAAATCTTAAAAAAAAAAAAAAAAGTAAATAAGGGGTGTCTGTGTGGCTCAGTCAGTTAAGCATCAGATTCTGGATTTCATCTCAGGTCATGATCCCGGGGTTGTGAGTTGGAGTTGAGTTGACTCTGTTCTGGGCTTGGAGCCTGCTTGAGGTTTTCTCTCTCCCTCTCCCTCTGCCCCTCCCTTCTCGCTCGCTCTCTCTCTCAAAAATAAATAGATAGATGATAGATAGATGATAGATAGATAATAGATCTTTTAAAAAATAAAAGAACCACTACAACCTACTTTTCATCCTCTTAATTAATCTACGAGTTCTCAGGTATCTTTCTAACGCACCTTTTTTAAAATCACTCTTCTGCCTTCTTTTTTTAAGTCATTCCTGCCCTTACCATTTTCACAATTAACTTAAATTGGCTAAAACTATTTAGGATTTTGTGTTTTGGTTTTCTTAAGACTGCTTAGACTAAGAATTCAAGAGCTTCTTTCCAATACCACCAAGGAAATATTGACTTAGAAATTTAGCATCAATTTAAAAGAAAACAGACATCCTTTTGCCATAGAATATATTTCATCCATGTCATGAAGTCAGATATTGACCTTATGGACAATGAAGTCCAGGCAAGGCAGGTTAGGACAAAGATTGATCATTTAATGTGCTGAGTTCATGAAAGTATACACTTTACACTTTTTGTGTATTGCAATATCTTGCATATCTTGCATATCTGTACTTGCATATCCCTTGAAGTAAACACCTGTGGAATTCAAACACTTGATGAGCTGGTCTCTTTCCAAGTAACCTTGTTGGATTCTGGGTTCCAACAACACTAGATTTATAGCTTTGACTTCTCATTCACACACACACACACACACACAGTGCCATGCATCATCTATATATATGCTGGTAAACACAAGGTGAGGGAATGCTTCTTGACCCTTTTGCTACATTTTCATTTAATTCTGTACAGTTCAACTTAATTTTTTATTACTTACAAAACATTCTCCTTAGTTTAAAGTTCCTGTGACTATGTGGCACATGCTTATTTGGGTAAAACATGCCTTGAGATGAAAATCTTTGTGGCTCCCATTGATATTAACCAGAAGGTGGATATTTTCTACACCCAAATTTTAGATGTACCCATATGAATTTAAAGTTGGAATTTTATGGACACCTATTTATAAATGTACTTGGAAATGGCCCCAGAAACAAGAAACAAAAGTTTCATTTAGATATAGTCACACATTAAATAAAAGTTTCATTTAGATATAGTCACACATTAAAGAAAAAGTCACACATCATGAATTACATCATCTCAAAGCAACAATCTAACTTCAATAATGTAGCAATATAGATAGCATATCTCTTGAACTGATGACTTATTTTATTCTGGGAGAGGAAAGGATGGAAGGGAAGGAAATGTTTATTGATGCAAGCAAATCTTTTTACAAGCAAGGGCAATGGAAAGACCAAAGATTGTCAATGTTAGGTGTTGTGCCAAGTCATTGTATATAAAAAATTCAAACTTTCATTGATTATAAAGGAGACTTCTTTTATAACAATGGGAAATGCCTTTGAAGTTATATTCCTTACTTTTTTACTAGAAAGTTAAAATTAATCTTTCCAATATTTCATAATTAAGCTGATTTATTCACTTAAGTAATTCAAGACTCATTGTGTTAGAAATGACTAACAGAAAAAAAGTGTCAAACATCATTCTCTAAGTAAAAACAGAACTATTCTTCTATGGAAGGTGGAGATTTATGTGATCTTTAAAAATCATATCGCACAATTTCCAAACTGACTAACTACATCCATAGTTATTTTATCCTCTTAACAGTGAGCACCGGCTGCAAAATAAATCAAAAGATGCTTTGGAGCTCTGTGAAAAGGTTCTGATGACACTGCATCTTACAAATGAAGGTGATTAAACTTGCAAAAACTGCCATAAGCGTCATGAAGATTAAGCCACTTTGTCATCTTACTTGTGTGCTGAGCAAAATTAAATCCACCGGACAGTCTAGGATCCCTTTAAACTACTGCTAGTAATTTTCTAGGAAGGGCTATGGATGCTTGGAACCCTACCTCCACCGCCTCCACCGCCCAGCCAGCCTTTGATGTGCTCCAAGCATAAAGGTTTACAAGTCCTGCCGAGGCTCCACCCCACCCCTCCCCCAAGCATCTGACTTGTCAGTGCCTTTCTCGCCCTGTGATTTCCCGGAGTGTTTAGCCCAACGAGCAGCCGTTTCCTTAGCAACAGGCCTGCCCTTTTGGAGGCTCAGACTATGACAGCAGCTTCGGGCATGGCGCTCCCAGGCTTCCTCCCGCCTCGCACCTCTGTCTCCCTCGTGAAGGCTCCAAGGTCAAAAAGTAAAAGCCATGTTGTTTCACTCTTTTCAAAGGGCAGGAGGTGATAACAGGTTTGGGAAACCTTTTAACTGGACTCCTAAAGTCTATGGGGTAAGGAACTATCTTCCCGGATCCTGAAGGAGGAGAGGGGGAAGCAGAGAGTACAAAGGATGGAATCTGGAAAACAGAGAGGAAACTCAGGAGGAGTTTGTGGGAAAACAACATAATCTGTTTTCCCCTTCACTAGATCTTAGGGAAGGGATGCTGGGAACCAGTGTGAACAAGATTCCATATGAGAATCAGCTCTGTAACTTAGGGTTCTGTGCGGTGGATGAAGTTTTAGAGTATAAGTGAGGTTCAGTGGGGGGGCCTCCAGAGCCTACGACCAGAACAGAATTCTCGAGAGGTCTTTGATGTAAAATGCTGGTTTATGAAAGCCTGGGGACAGGAGCTGTGGGCAGAAAGACCACTACCCCTGGGGTTTGAAGGGTGGCTGATTATATACTATGGGGTTGGGGGAGGTAAGGAAAAAGGGGGGTTTCAAAAGAACTTCCATAGGTTAAAGAGAACCTACAAGAAAAGATATCAGAGGCCTTCCGTTGTCAAGTCAAGGTTGTTTTTCCCTTCGGAGCTAGGTATTAGCATTAAGATAGTTGAGAGATTCCTGGAAGAATGTGACAGGGGAACCCCCCAGGAGTAGGGGTGGGGGAACTGCAGGGGGTCAGCCGCTGCCTTGTCCTCAGCTAGCCTCTGTTCCCCCAAGACCTTAGTCTTTAAAACTTTTTATTAAAATTCACTTTTTAGACATAAATTTTTTTTAAAGATTTTATTTATTTATTTGACAGAGAGAGATCACAAGTAGGCAGAGGCAGGCAGAGGGAGAAGGAAGCAGGCTCCCTGCTGAGCAGAGAGCCCGATGTGGGCATCGATCCTAGGACTCGGAGATCATGACCTGAGCCACCCAGGCACCCCAGACGTAAATTTTTAACATTTTTAAACTATAATATAAGAAACACTCAATGAGTCATTTACTGAATTTTAATAACATTAAAAGCCTGGAGATCATTCTGTGCTGATACAATTCTCTTTCTTTGCATGGAAATTGGAACCATTCATTTAGTCATGAAATATTCATGAAGGGCCTACTATATGCCAGGTAGTTTTCTAGTTTTGGGGAATGTCACTGAACAAAATGGATCTTTAAAATTTTTCTTTCTTCCTTTAATAATATATTTAGATTTCTATTTTGGCAAATACTTCATGGATTAAAAGGACTGCAACTTTGCAGCTTTGCACTTGTCTGTTAAAAATTCAAGGTGAAAATGCTCAAGTGGGAATGGTACGAAACCAGCTGTGCTTCAGAACCAAAAAAACAGTTGGCAAGGCTCAGTTCCATCTGCTTGGGGTCTTTGCTGCCCTCCATAGTGGACATAATCAGCCGTACAATAACACGTAACCTCAGTATTTCCATGATGCCATTCTCCACTCATACACTGCGGATTCCTGACTCTCCACCGAGGTCCTTAAGTTCGAGATCCACGCACCAACCTTAGTTGAGTGTCCCACCGCCATGTTAGATTTAACCTGCCTAGACTCAGCATCTTCTTCCTGGAGCACATCAGCACCCTAGTAAACTACACCATTATTTGCTCATTGTCTCAACGCTGAAAATAAAGTCCTCCAAGGTTTTCCCCATCTCCAGTGTGTCACCATGTCCTGTAGACCCTGTCCTTTAAGCTCTTTTGAATGTATCTACTTCCCCTTATTTGGCTATGCTGAAATCCTAATAACGTGCCTCCTGGCTTGCCTCCTTTCTTGCCTTCCCCCTCCAATCTGTTCTTCAACTGAATCTACAAGATGTTTGTAAAAAGCAAATCTGATTGTGTCTTCCCCTGCAGTTATAACCCTTCAGTGGCTCCTTACTGCCCTCAGGATAACTTTTTTAATTGACGTACGGGGCGTCATGCTCATCACCCTCTCTCACCGAACCATACTCACTACCTTCAGTTTCATCATCCTCTGTCTCCAAGATGTACTCACTACTTAAAGTTTTCTTTTAATACCGCAGAGGCTTTCTAATGGGGCCTTTATAAATGCTGTATTTTTGTCTTAGAATGTGCCTATCCCACTCATCATTACTGTGTCCATCAGATTTCCAGGCAAACTTCTCCTGAGACATAATTCACTGGTCTATCAAAACTAGATAAAATGTGTTTTCCACGTTTATGTGTAAGTAAAAATCACTAATTATTTGCATCACACTGATAATGTGCTGTTTCTCTCACTAGACCAGAAATTATTTGAAGGCAAGGACCATGTATATATTGTTCACTCTTGAATTCCTAGCACCTCACTGATAATTTTAGCATAAAAGCCATTGGTTGACTTGTTGATTAGTGAATTAATGCATTCTGGTTGTTTAAAGTTGTTCATTTGAGTTAACTGATACCGAGTTCATGGATTACTCCCATATGAGCTTTTAGCATTGAAATCTTTATATAAACGGCAAGTTAAACAAACTTCTACTCACTTGTATATTTGGAAAAATTGCCTCTCTCTAAGTTTTCAGAGCATGCCTTATGGTGAAACTGGTATCTTAAAAGACCTAGTTACTATTAACATTTGTGTCCCTCAAATTTATTTCATTTGAGGGATGTTTGCAGATTAATCATAACAACTAAGAGTAACCTGAACCAAGTCTTTCTTAGAGAAACAGAAGAAATATTTTTCTTAGGCTTCTTAAAGGGAAAGGCTTAAATATTTAGATGTCAGATAATATAGAGCTAAATATGTTCACTTTTTGGTCAAATGATATACTATGCTATATGATTTCTACGTCTTGAGAAAAGAATTCGTTCCAATCTCCAGAAAATATCATCTTTTAATACATTCAAGAAATATTTATTCCCTGAATGTCTTGACACCTACTAATATGATTTATATATAATATCTTAAGCTAGTCTTCCTAAAGATATAGAAAATATTCCACAAAATATTCTTCTGCTGACCTTTAATAAATATCAACCTTAGGGAACTTGGATAAAGACACATGATCCAAATGTGCAGTAGTAGAATAAGAATAGAGTGATGATAAATCATTTCAACTCACTCTTTGGTGGGGGAGGTTACTCTCTATCTCACTCCATCTAACATAAAATATTCTAGATGTATCAAAG
This sequence comes from Spilogale gracilis, assembly GCA_004023965.1. NCBI lineage: Eukaryota > Metazoa > Chordata > Mammalia > Carnivora > Mephitidae > Spilogale > Spilogale gracilis. The sequence continues at coordinate 44,869 of PITA01003295.1, forward strand.
ATTAAACTTTAAGAGAAAGCAAGAAAGTGATAAAGGTAGAAAGAAAAAAGGGGGAAAAGAGTTAAATGAATATATATACTCTCACTGTTTTTTTAGATTGATGGCATAAAATAACATGGTTTATTTATATGTTTAAAACTTTTTTAAAAATTCGAGGATCAAAAAATATGAACAAGGAATGAAAAGTCAACAACTCCTTGAAAAAATATTCACAAAAATCTACAATGGACAAAAGAGTAATCAGGATATCAGCACTTAACAAACTCTAGCAATCAATGAAGAAACACTGAAAAACCAAAACTAGGCAAAACCGCAGAAAGAATTCTTCTTCTTGTCTTAAATCCACTCTAAAAAGGTTTTCACTCCCAAACAACACTGAAACAAGCTAACTATTCATGGCTTTTAATTCTACCACAGTACAATAGGGAAAACAGAAGTCACCCTATGTATTTGAAACTGAGAGCATTTAATACGGGACATTGGTTACACAGTGTTGGGAGAGCTGAAAAGCCAAAGGAGGGATGGTGCCACAATCTGGACATTTACCTGCAGTCAGAAGTAATACTACTTCAAGGGCTGGAGTTGATCCAGGGAAGAGACTGTATTGTCAGAACCCATAAGCCAAGGCTGTCTGGGGAAGCTGGAACCACAGGGGAGGTTCTAGTGGTAGTTCAGACCACCGTGATAGAGAAGACATTCTGTCCTTCCTACTGCGCTTGAATTTCAATTCCTCGGATGTGTTATGACCTCTCTTCTCTGGACTAATTTCTATGCCTAATGACTCTTCTACTCCCTAATTAATTCTGGCTAACTCCTAATCAATATCCAGGGGTCTGCTCAAGCTTCAGTCTTTCCAAGACACCTTCCCTGTTTCTGTAGCCTAAATAAACTCTCTCTATAAATAACTCCATGTTAATCCTATCTTACAACTCACCCAATTTTACCATAATTATAATGGAATTGTCTGCCTTCCTGGACAGACTTATATAAACTTCATGAGAGCACCAACTTAGGACTGTGATTTGCCTTGTTCCCTGCTGTATGCTCAGTGCATAAAACAATCTGGCACACAGCATGGGGATTAGCAAGTAATGGTTGGATGGATGAATTTCAAATAACAGAGGTTTGATACATCCTCAATTTTCCTTTGAAAACCCATAATTACCTTCAATCCATACAGATCAGGTAGACCTGGCTCCAACATCTCTATACTCCACCATTGAAGCAGTGAGTACATGTTTCTTGTATGGCCAATAAATTCCATTCATCGATACCATGACTAATGTAAGAAGAGTTAAATAATCACATTGGTCAGATAGACTCAATCTTGGGACTTTTTCTGAGTTAACACTTAAGATACTTTCCTCTTCTGCTAAGACTGCTGAGTTCAATGATGCAAGCCTAGAGCTTCTGGTAATCATTTTGTCACCAAGAGGGTAGAAACTGTATCAAATAGGAAATTAAGTCTACAAATCCATTTATGCTTAAAGCCAAATACACACCTGAGTTTTTAGCTACGTGATCCAACAAAATCTCTGGGTTAAGCCTATTTGGTTTCTGTCACTCAGAACTGAAGAGCCTTCACTGAGTTCTTTATCAAGCACCACTAATAATTCTCTTCATGTATCCTGATCTTATTCCTTAACCTTATTACTTAGAACAAAGCTTTGTCTCATCTCTATCACTCGGGTGGTATGATCAAAGAAATTATTTCTTCAATAATTATTGGCACCTACAGGCACCAAAATAGGCTCTGGTGATGCACAGGGACTGTGGACTACATAGACCCTAGCACTCCTGGTGTTGCTGACAAGAGCAGAGGTCTTCCAACTTGCAAGGCATAAGCAGAACCCAGAGAGCTAATTAAAAATGGCATTTCAGCTTCTCCATTCCCAGAGATTCTGATAGAGTACTTCCAGTGGTAGGGTTCCAAAAGCATATTTTTTAAAATAAAAATCCCAAATGATCCAGGATGTCTTCAGATTATACCTAATTAAATTTATGAGGGAAGAACCAATACTAAATACTGATTGCAAAGAAATCACTAGTGTTATGGGAGTCTATTTTAGGAGGGAGCCTACACCAGCCTGGAGAATCACAAAACTCTCTCCAAGAAAGGTCCATTTAAGCTGGGACAGAGCACGCCTAAGAATAGAGCTCAGCAGGAAGATGGGGGGAGAGTGGATGGACAGAGGGCTTGTGCATGTAAAGGCACTGAGCAAAAGTGATGAGGGCACATCGATGAGTAGTTACACTGTCTTATCCTTCAGTCTCAAACATCACTCCTTTCCTACCTCTTGACCTTTCCATTTGTGGTTTCCTCTGCCAGGAATGGATCTCTTCTAGCTCTTCAGGTGATGGCATCATTTTCATCCTTTGTCTTCTAGAAGCTTTGGAAGAGCAAAATATGTTCACCTATAGCTCCCCCTCTTGCCCCACCCCTTCCCACCTTGTTAGCCTGACTTCCAACTGCTTACCCCTACATTTCTTTATCTAAGGTTTTCTTTTCTAGTCACACGTGCAGTACCCAAGAAATGCTAAGGAATGGCCTCCTTAATGCCCCCATCCCTAGGAACTCTCAACCAATAACTGACCGTGTTTTATAATTACCAGAGTTCCTGCTTCCCTCTGGTGAGGTAACTCAGAGGCCATGTTCAACATGATTTCTGAAAGTTCCCCAGGAGGATTCACCTGCAGTTGCCCAAGCAACAGCATGGTTGATAAAGCACCCTTGATTGGCTCTTCACCCTCCTGTCTCACTTATCCATTACTCTTCCCACGATTCCTGGGATTCCCTTCCAAATAAATTACTGTGCTGGAATTCTTACCTTAGAGTATGTTTCCGAGTAACCAAACTGAGAGAGGGACCTTTCATAGCCACTCTCTCTACACAGGACACCTCAGTTATTCAAATTTATTACCTACTTTATTTCCTTCATAAAACTTGTCACAATCCCTAAAAGCCATGTTTGTTTATTATTTACTTCTTTTCTATTTGTGTTTCTGGGACTTTGTCTATATTCTTAACTAATGTGCTCCTTACCGACTAGCCCAGTGCCTGGCAGGTAATAGGCACTCAATAAATAGTTGCTAAATCAATAAAACGAGTGAACCAGGATTACTACATCTTTATCATGCCACAATTGTGCACTGACTCTATTTTTTTATTAAAAGACAGAGTAGATTATCTTAATGAGGATTTTTATGTGACTTCCAGCCATATAAGGTAATCAGAACACTGACATATTCTGGAATGTTCTAGTAGTGTAAGGGAAATAAGTGACAGAAAGCGGATCTAATCCAAGTCTAGTAGGATTGGTGAATGCACTTCAGCAGTGCTAGTTCTGTGGTGTATAGGCCCAAGTTTCCTTTGCAGGTGTTGAGAGGGGTCTGCATCAAAATATTCACAGCTCTTGCTGGCCTCACTTTCCTTGTGCCAGAAACTCTGTGATTGTTAAATGGTTGCCCAAGGTCAGAGGTGCAGCTGTGTCCAAAAACAAGCGCTCGTTCCATAAGGCTCACTGGCCTGGTGACACCGGAACCCTCGAGCACAGCCTTGTTAACATAGCCTCCAAACAGGCTGCAACCAGAATCTGCGATCTTTATTTTTTCACTTCCTCCTTCTATTTTGCTTAAGCACCCTTTGTGGTCATAGCCTAAAGAAAAACCCTTCCCAGAATATTTTGTCCCTCTTTTAGTTGTGAAGTTTATTTCCTTTCATGAATTCATATATTCTTTGTTTCCAGGACTCACAATCCACACTAAGAGGTTTGCGTTTCTCATCTCTACTGGAATGACTCCCCCCAGTCACCCATTCATCCCACATTAAAGTGTCTTTTCACATTGAATTACCGGCCTTCCCCTGCTTTCCTTATATTTTTCTTTTTCTGTTTGACTACCAACACGAGCACACTGTAAGGCTTCATTAAATACCTGCAGTCTTCATCTCACAATGCCCCCTGCCTCTGAGGCTCCTTCTCTTTCTCCTTCGCTTCCTCCATCCTTACTGCAACATTGCCCAAGGCCGTGACCTTGGTCAGAACCTTGAAAACTCAAGGTGGGACCAAGGAACCACCCACATAACATATGCTATATGAAGGCCACTGAGAGGAGATGTCAATTAAATGATTGATGAGTTAATAGAGAGCCTGAAATACTAGGCCAACAAATGTGGTCTTGATTGTATAAGAAAGAGGGGCTACGGAATGCTTCTTCATGAATATAATGCCTACTGAATGTGATGGGTTTTTTTTTTTTATGCCTTTATTTATTTATTTGAGAGAAAGGGAGACTGAGCAGTGGGGAGGTGCAGAGGGAGAGAGAGAGAGAGAGAGAGAGAGAGAGAGAGAGAGAGAAGCGGACTCCCTGTTGAGTAGAAAGCCGGATGTGAGGCTTGATCCCAGGAGCCCGAGATTAAGATCTGAGCCAAAGGCAGACTCGATCGAGTGAGCCATGAAGGCACTGCTGCATGTGGTATGGGTTTTAAAACAGACACAAACCTACATTTCACACCCCAGGCACGCAGACGTCCTTACCAACATCTAGTTAGAATCTTTATTATACAATCTTTTTAAATTTTTTTAGCTTTTTGACTCAAACTCTCATTATGAATGTGGAAGAGAATGTGAAACAGAGAATCTAAATCATATAGGTAAGGAAAATGAAAATATATGTTTTTAAAGTATGTTTGATTTATAATTATATCAGTTTCCTTTAACCATTGGCATAATATGTGATAGATATGACAGGCTCTTTCTAAATCACCCAGTGTTTTGCAACTCTGGATGAAATGATTATCTCTATAAGGTAAGATCTTTTCATCTGCTAAAGATCTAGGTAGAGTTAAGAGCACAAATTCCAAAGTTAGGCAAATGTAGTCTCTGGCCTGAATCTGCCATATCCTACATTTGGAATATTGCACAAGCCATTTAACTTCACAAAGGCTCACTACACACATAAAAAGAGGAATTGTGATTCTAGGTCATTTTTTTTACAGTTTTATTGATATATATCTCATATACTGCAAAATGTCACTACTTCAAGTGTACCGTTGAGTAGTTTTTACTATATTGACAGAGTTATGCAACCATAACCACATTCTTATTGTGGAACTTTTTCAACAGTCCAAAAAGAAACCTCATACACATTAATACTCAGACCCTATTCCTACTCTCGACCCTGCTCCAACCCTAGGCAACCATGAATCACCTTCCGTCTCTTCTCTATGTATTTGCCTAGTCTAAGCATTTTACATTAATGGAATCATACAATAGGTGATCTTTTATGATTGTCTTTCACTTAGGAAGAGGTTTTTGAAGTTCATCATGTCATAACATCTATCAATATTTTATTCCTTTTTATTGCTGAAAATTCTGTTATGCAAGTATGCATATTGTGTTTATCTATTCATCTCTTGATGGATATTTAGGTGTTTCTACTTTTTGGTTATCTAGAATAAATCTGCTGTGAATATTCACATATAAGTTTTTGTGCACAAACACTTTTATTCCTTTTGAATGTATATCTAGGAATGGAATTCAGGAATCGTGTAAAAACCCTCTGTTTACCATTTTGGAGAAGAGTAAAGTTGTTCTTCAAAGTGGCTTCACTATTTTACATTCCCATCAGTAGTGTGTGAGATTCTGATTTCTCCACTCTTAACACATTCTTTTCCATTTTTTTTAAAATTTTATTTTGGAAATCATCATAGGTGTGAAATGATATCTCATTGTGATTTAGGTTGCATTTCCCCAACAATTAAAGGTGTGAGTATTTTTGACAATTTACAAAACTTCTTTGGGAAATTGTTTATTCAAATCTTTTGTCCATTTTTTAATTTGGTGATGTGCATGCTTATTGTTGAGTTATGGGTTCTTTGTGTATTTGGATACAAAAGTCTTATCATATATATAATTTAGAAATAGTTTCTCCCATTTTTTATATTATCTCTTCACTTTCTTCATCATATCTGAATCCCAAAAGTTTCCATTTTGATGAAGTCAAATTTGTAGTTTTTTTCATGTCATCCTTCAGTATCATATCTATCAAACCACTAACAGAAAGTCACAAAGATTTGTCACTGGCTTCTCTTCTAGTAGTTTTGTAGCCTTAGCACCTACATTTACATTTATGATACATTTTGAGTAATATCTGTGAATACAGTGTGAAATAGAGAACCAAATTCATTCCTTTGTATGTGGATTTCCAGTTGTCTAAACATCATTTGTTGAAAGAATATTCTGCCTCCCACAGCCCATACAATGGGAGAAGATATTTACAAATGACACCTCAAAGGGCTGATATCCAAGATCTATAAAGAACTTCTCAAACACAACACCCAAGAAAAACAAATAATCAAGTCAAAAAAATGGGCAGAAGACATGAACAGACACTTCTCCAAAGAAGACATACAAATGGCTAAGAGACACATGAAAAAATGTTCATTATCATTAACCATCAGGGAAATTCAAATCAAAACCACATTGAGATTCTACCTTACACCAGTTAGAATAGCAAAAATTGACAAATAAGGAACAACAAATGTTGGAGAAGTTGTGGAGAAGGGAGAACTCTCCTACACTATTGGTGGGAGTGCAACTGGGTGCAGCCACTTTGGAAAACAGTGTGGAGATTCCTCAAAAAATTAAAAATAGAGTTACCCTATGACCCTGCAATGGCACTACTGGGTATTTACCCCCAAGGATACAGATGTAGTGAAAAGAAGGACCATATGCACCCCAATGTTCATAGCAGTAATGTCCACAATAGCCAAACTGTGGAAAGACCGAGATACTCAACAGACATACAGGTAAAGAAGATTTGGTCTATATACACAATGAATATTATCAGCCATTAAAAAGGATAAATATCCAACTTCTGCATCAACATGGATGGGACTGGAGGAGATAATGCTGAGTGAAATAAGTCAAGCAGAGAAAGTCAATTATCATATGGTTTCACTTATTTGTGAAACGTAAGGAATAATATGGAGGACATTAGGAGAAAGAAGGGGAAAATGAAGGAGGGGAAAATCAGAGTAGGAGATGAACTGTAAGAGACTATGGACTCTGGGAATCAAACTGAGGGTTTTAGAAGGGAGGGAGTTGGGGGAATGGGTGAACCTGGTGATGGGTATTGAGGGCCTGGATTGCATGGAACATTGGGTGATATATGCAAACAATGAATCATGGAACACTACATCAAAAACTAATGATGTACTGTATGATAACTGTTATAACATAATAAAAATTATAATAATGAATTAATAATAAAACCTTGCAATCTGGAGGGATAGTATTTAGCCTCTCAATTTCTTGGCACCCTTGTCAAAAATAAATTTTCCATAAGTGTAAGTGATTATTTAGGGACTCTCAATACTATTCCACCAATGAATTATTACTTTAAGTTTTTGTAGTATATTTTGAAGTAGCAAAGCATGAGTTCTCCAACTTTGTTCTTTTTCAAGATTGCTTTGACTATTCTGGGTCCCTTGCATTTCCATATGAATTTTAGGATCAGCTTGCCAATTTCTGCAAAAAATAACAAAATAAACACAAAACAAAACAAAAAAATTGGGATTTTTGACAAGGATGTATCAGTTGGGGAGTGTTGTCTTAACTACGTTAAATCTTTAAGTACATAAACAGATATCTACATTAACATTAGATCTTCCTTGATTATTGCAAACAATGTCTATAGTTTTTAGGGCACAAGTCTTGAACTTTTTAAATTAAATTTAGTGCTAGATATTTTCTCTTTTCTTATAGTCCTGCAAATGGGATTATTTTTAAATTTGTTTTTAAATTGTTCTTCATTAGTTTTAGAAACAAATTTGTGTATATCGATCATGCATCCTGACATTGTTGAAAAGGTTTATTAGTTCAAATATTTTTAGTGGATTTATTATGGATTTCTATATATGAAACAATATACAGAATATAGATTTTCCAATGCAATTCATTGTACTTTCTTTCCAAATTGGATGCTTTTCATTTATTTTTCTTGCTTTATTGCCCTGCTCAAAACACCCAGGACATGGTTTAATAGAAATGACAAGAACAGCATTTTTGTTGTCTCTTTTTTAAATTATTATTTTTATTGAAGAATAAGGGATATACAATATTGAATTCATTTTGGGTGTGCAAAGTAGTGATTCAATATTTATGTACATTACAAAGTGGTGAACACAATAAGTCCAGTTATCATCTATTACCATACAAAACTATTGCAATATGATTAACTGTTTTCCCCATGTGGTACATTGGATCCCCATATCTTACTTATTTTTAAGTGGAAGGCTATGTCTCTTAATCTTATTTTGCCCTTTTACCTGTTTCATTATCCCTCCATTCCCCTCTCCTCTGACACCATCATCTTGTTTTCTCTATCTGTGAGTCTCTGTTTTGTTTTGCTTTGTTCTTATTTTTAGATTCCACAGTAAGTGGAATCACATGGTATTTGTCTGCCTCTGTCTTACTTATTTCACTTGGCATAACATCCTGTAGGTCCACCCATGTTGCTGCAAATGACATTTCATTCTCTTTGACAGCTCACTTATATTCCTTTGTGTATACATACTACATCTCCTTTCTCCATTCATCTATCAGTGGGCATTCAGGTAGCTTCTATATCTTGGCTACATATGCACTTATGTTCTAGGTCCTCCTCAGAGGAAATTCTGTATGCAGTTGGAGATTTGTTTTGTCTGTAGGAGGAGATACGCTCAGGATCTCCTTATACCGTCATCTTGAACCCTCTCCCTCTAGGCTTCCTTTGTGTCTTGTTCTTCATCTTAGAAGAACATTATTCCATTGTTCACCAATAAGTATGTGTGTCAGTTGTGGGTCTTTTATAGATATCTATAAGGCTGAAAAAATTCTTCTATTCCTTTTTTTTTTAAAGGATTATATTTATTTGAGAGAGAAAGGGGGGGACAGAGGGAGAGGGAGAAACTGACTCCCCACTGCAGCAGAGAGCCCAGTATAGGGCTCCATTCCAGGACACCGAGATCATGACCTGAGCCAAAGGCAGACACTTAACCAACTGAGCCATTCAGGCGTCCCTATTCCTGATTTTTTTGAGTGTGGTTTTTTTTAAATCATGAGAAAGTTTTGGATTTTATCAAATGCTCTTTCTGGTGCGCCTGGGTGGTTTAGTGAGTTAAGGCTCTGCCTTTGGCTCAGGTCATGATCTCAGGGTTCTTGGATCAAGGCCTGTGTCAGGCTCTCTGCTCAGCAGGTAACCTGTTTCCTCCTCTCTCTCTCTGCCTGTCTCTCTGCCTACTTGTGATCTCTTTCTCTGTCAAATGAATAAATAAAATATATTTTAAAAATGGTCTTTCTGCATATATTAAGATGACCTTTGTCCTTTTTTTCTATGAAATCAGTTTACTCACTGATTGATTTTCAAATGTTGAAATTCTCCTGCATTTCTAGGATAAATACTCCTTAGTCATCATATATAATTCTTTCCATATGTTGCTGAATTTGGTTTGCTAGTATTTTGTTTAGGATTTCTGCCTTGACATTCATAATGGATATTAGTATACAGTTTTATTGTGATTTCTTTGTCTGGTTCTAGTAAAACCATAATACTAGTCTTTTACAATGAATTGAGAAGCATTACCTCCCTTTATTATTCTTATCATTTTTTGGAAATGTTTATAAATGATTGGTATTAATTCTTCTTTAAATGTTTGGGAAAATTCACAGTTTAAGTCACTTGGTGCTTCATCTTTTCTTTGTTGGAAGTGCTTTTAATTACCAAGTGAACTTTTTTGTTATAGGTCTATTCAGAGTTCTATGTATACTTGAGTCAGTTTTCAATAGTTTGTGTCATTTAAAAAATTTATCTATTTACCTAAATTCTTCGATTTGTTGGCACATAGCTACTTACAACATTTTCTTATAGCCTTTTTTATTTTTGAAAGGTCAGTAGTAATGGCTTCTCTTTGGTTCCTAATTTAATCATTTCATTATTTTCTTTGTTGTTGTTGTTCAGTCTCTTCAGAAGTTTGTCGATTCCTTTGGCCTTTACAAAGAACTAACTTTTTATTTTATTGATTTTCTTTATTGTTTTTCTCTTCTCTATCTCACCTATTTCGGCTCCATTTATTATTTCTTTCTGTTTCCTTTCAGTCAGTGGTTTTGTTTTATTATTCTACTTAAGACGAATGGCTCAGTTTTTGTTTTGAGATCTTCCTTTTTTAAAAAATATATTTGTTAACAACTACAAATTTTTTCCAAGCACTGTTTAACTGCCATCCATATGCTTTGGCATTTTGTTTTTATTTGTCTCCGTGTTTTCTAATATCCATTGGAATTTCTTCTTTGATCCATGAGATATTTAGAAGAGTGTTGTTGAATTTCCACATATTTTTAAACCTCCCAAATGTTTTTCTCTTATTTCTACTTTAATTCTATTTAGTTGGTAAATGTATTTTCTATGATTCCAAATCTTTTGAGATTTGTTTGATGGTCTAGAATAGGATCTATCTGAAAGAATGTTCTCTGCACACTTGAAAAGAATGTGTATTCTGCCATTATGACATTTTCCATAGACATCTGTTAGATCTAACTGTTCAAATCTTTGATTTCCATATTGACCTTCTGCCTAGTTCTACTCTTTGTTGAAAGCGGACTGTTAAAGTTCTAAATATTATTGTTAAATTTCTTATGTTTCCCTTTAATTGTCAGCTTTTTCCCTGTATTTGGAGGCTTTTGGTGAGGGGAGGGTGTACATTTATGATCATTTATCATTACATCTTCTTCAAGAATTGTACTCATCATACAAATGTTCTTTTTTGTCTCTAATAACCCTTTTCATCTCAAAGTCTACTTTGAACGGCGCTGGTGTGACCACTCCAACTCCTTTTCGACCGCGATTTACATGGCATGTCTTTTTCCATCCTTTTACTCACAACCAATTTCTGTCTTTGAATATAAAGTGTGTTGCTTATAGACAACATATTGTTGGATCATATTTTCTTTCCTAAATCCATTCTGCCAGTTTCTATTAACCTTTCTTGAAGTTCATTGCTTTTCTTCTGCCAGCTCAAATATATTATTCCTATAACATTTGTTATACTCCTATAGTTAATTTTTCTCTTCTGTCTTTGTAGTTTTCAACTCCAGTATTTCTCTCTGGTTCTTTTTTATATTAACGCTTTTTTTAAAGATTTTATTTATTTATTTATTTGACAGAGAGAAACACAGCAAGAGAGGGAACACAATCGGGGGAGTGAGAGAGGGAGAAGCAGGCCTCCCACTGAGCAGGGACCCCAATGTGGGACTCGATCCCGGGTCTCCAGGATCATGACCTGAGCCGAAAGCAGTCGCTTAACCAACTGAGCCACCCAGGCACCCCTATACTAACTCTTTAATAACATTTGCTTTTTAATGAGACAGTATTGTCATCATTTCCTTTAATTCTTTAGACATAGTTTCCTTTAGTTCTTTGACTTTATTTAAAATATCTCATTCTGGGGTGCCCAGCTGGCTCAGTCCATTGGGTGTCTGCTTTTGGCCCAGGTCATGTTCCTAGAGTCCTAGGATCGAACCCCACATGGGGTTCCCTGCTTGGCAGAAAGCCTGCTTCTCCCCCTCTCACTCCCCCTACTTGTGTTCCCTCTCTAGCTGTGTTTCCCTCTGTCAAATAAATAAATAAAATCCTTAAAATATATACATACATACATACATACATACATACATACATACATACCTCACTGAAAATATTTGTCTAGTAAATCAAGCATTGGTGTCCTCAGGGAGTTTCTAGAAAAGACTTAATTTTTTATTGTAAATTCAACTTTCTACATAATATAACATCTGTGAAATCAGTTTCCTCCACCCACCCACCTCCAATTTTTGTTGTTATTCTTGTTTTTCTTGCTACTCGATATTTGTTTAGCAGCATTCTGTATCCCCTGAAATGTGTGGCCTCTGAATTCTCTGTTAGCTTTTTTGAAGTTATTGTTTTTATTTTTAAACCTGACTTCCTAAAAGTGGTACCTAGCTCAGTATAATTTAGTGGTCAGCAAATAGTTGGTTTAAAATTTTCATTACATGCTTTGTCTTTAAAACTTCTATCCTTTGCCAAGGGGATCTGGTGGGGGGTAAGCCTTAAAACTTCAGGGTGTTTATGAGACAGTCTTAGCTTTTATTTTCTACTTGTTCAAGGCCTCAGCTTCAGCCAGAGGTAAGCAACTGGTGTCTTCTCCTTTCCCAGGTCTTTCTTGGGCATTTGCAGATGTACAGTCATTTAGATTTTCAGCAATACGTCTGAGTTTGCTCTGACTCTCCAGCCCTCCAGAATTTCCCTTTAAATTCTTCACCCATTTTCTTGCTTGCCTAACTGAAATCACAGCCTGAGGCAACCAACATTGTGCCAGCAGTTTGCTATTATTATGTTGGTAATAGCCTGCAGTAGGCTTCCTACACACACACACACACACACACACACACACACACACACACACACACACACACTGAGCTGGGTTCTAGTCAAATCAAATACCCACTACCCTCTGAAAATGGAGATTTTCCACAGTATTTCACATTTGGCATGAATATTGACTGTACTCTAGGAATGGTACTTTTAACAAATCTCAAAAAGCAGTCAGATCTTTCCCTTATCTGCAATGCTGTTAGCTTTTGGCTTCCATGCAACTGTGCTAGGAAGGGAGAAGGAAAGAGAATAGGTCCAAGATAAAATGTCAGAGACCCCACTGTTTTACTGAGTTTCAGTAGTTTTTCTTTAATAGATGGTCTTCAGCTTGTTCTTTGGCTTGGATTATTGACAAAATTTGGCATTTGATTTTTTAGTATATTGATTTTAGTTGTTTGGCCATAACTGTGCCGTTTTAGAGGAAGAGGAAGAGAAAAGAGACAGCAGGTAACTTTACTCTTTCTCCCTCATTTTAATCCCTCACACACTAGCTGTTAATTCTGAACCGTGCTGCTGAAGAAAAAAGAGAAAAGAAGTAAAGTGAACAAAAACAATGTTACTTGACTTGGACCATTATAAATTATCTCTGGCCAGCAGATACTTAAATCTGAATCTTTTTCCTGTGAGACTTCATGTTTGTTTGTTTGTCTGTTTACGATGCCTTCACTCAATGCTTATACTCAATTACTAGCTATTCCTAGGACCTATTGCTCAAGACCAGATTTTCAAGAAAGCTCCCTGAGAGGCCCCTTCACTTCTTTAGCTGCATCATCCTAAATGCTCCCATTTGCCCAAATTTGAAAGGGGGCTATTATGGATAGACAGCTTATATTACTAACTTTCTTTACTAATTAGGTATTCAGGCCTCATTCCTTGACTTCTGAATCAGACCATTACCTTCTTACAGTCAGAAATAATGTCACATGGTCTTTATAACCTTGAATCATCTTCACGGTTAACAACATTAGAGTAAATATGAAATGTTAGTTGCTCTAATGATAATGACTAGTAGCTAATATTTACTGGCACTTGCTAGGTATTGCCTAAGCGTACATTTATTTACTTCACATATATAGATAACTTTACATACATTATGATATATAATCACCTTACATGGTAGATAAAACAAACCCATGCAGTAGGTAATATCTCCATGTTATGTGTATAGAGGGTGAGGCCGGGGGAGATTAGGCAACTTCCCCCAGGCCTTACACCAGTGGGTGGCAGATACCATGGTTTCAGCTCCAGGAGTCCAGCTCCAAAGCCAACACATCCACACCCACTGGCCTTTGATCTCCTTAATATCCTAGGGACTCTGACAGCAATTTTTTATGTGGTCTTAAACAAATCATGGCATCTTTTTCATCTTCAATTAGAACTGTCTATTAAAGGAGGAAGACAGCACACACTCCTGCTCTATCGTCTTGTGGTTCAATGAAGACACCTCCAAAAACCGCCTCTCTACACAACTCTGTTCATTCAGGCTGTGACGCTGGTTGGCTTGAACAGCAATGATGAGAACAGCCTCTCTCTCTCCACCCCATCACCTCACCTCATCTTGCCCATGTTTCCAGGTGACAACTGAGTTCCAGGGAGAGAGCCTCAGACACAGGTGCAACCACAGGTGCCAAAGTAACAACGACAACAACAACAAAGACCCTGTACTCTGAATCTTAAGAACGTCGACATTTTAGTGTTTCCTTGACCTTGAGATACTTGAATTCAGCACATGAACTTATCTGTCCTTGTACAATGAACAGCAGGACCGGAATAAATAAGAAATTTTTCAAAGTAGAGGACATCTTTATCTGCTAATATTTAAAAGGACAATTCCTCCCTCTCACTTTGTGCAGGATAAATTTTCATAATAGTTATATCTGTTCAGCCTTTCCCTCGCCTTTCATTCTGCTCTCTCTCCCTTGGTTTTCTAAGTCTCCTCTTTCTTGATAAGTGAGCCCGTTTGCATTACTCTTTAAAACATACATCCTACCGTGCTGGTCTCAACTTGCCACGAAAACTCTTGTTTGGGAGCTGTCTGAAGACAACCAGTGGAGTCCTTGTCAATAAATAGGAAAAGCCAAAGCCTGGCACATGTAGGTTTGATTTTTATGTGAGATGTCCAGAATACAAGTGTAGCATAAAGATTTCTCAAGTGTAGCAATAGAGGCTTACTTCTCTAGAGAACATAATTTAATTTCATCAAATTATCACTTGACAATAGGTTATAAATTAACCATGTAAAAGCAGGATGCACAGCTTGGATCTGTTGTCAGAGTCAGCATTTAGCCTAGAAATGACACGCAGCATGTAATCAGCTCTATAGCTCACCGCCAATAACACACCCATTCATCAATGGTATTTGTGCATTTGTTCAGTATCTTACAACCATCTCAAAAGGTTCTGACATGAATACCCATAACAATTAGATCCACAGCAAGGTCAATAAACACAGCTGGTGGAAGTTTAGGGATAACAAGTACAATGTCATGTGTCCATGTGGGACAAAGAGATTTACTCAGCTCCAGGGATCCAGACGATATCTTGATCATCTATGACTATGTATTATTAGCATTGAAAGTCAGGGGGCTCTGCAATCTATGGTGAGAAAATAGTACTGGATTTGTACACAATAGTAGGCAAGACAAGTTTGAGTTTACAGTCAACTCTCAGGGATTCATTACTACCAGAGAATGCTGAGCTTCTCACAAAATCAGTTCAGTTTGGCTTTGGGTTATGTCATTTGGAAAATGGGTAAAGAAAATTTACCTAACATGTCTATAATTATGCAATTAGTCAATTATGACCCTGAATCCAGAACCTAGGTCTTCTGATTTCCATGAAGATGATCTTGCACATTTTTGTCAGATTATTTAACAAAAAGAAGAGGAAGGTATGGACCCAGGGTTCTTAGGAAAGTTTGATCCTGAAAACAATACTAGAGAACAAGAGGATTGGCTAGTATGTTCCCTACAAAAAGAATAAGGCATGTCTGTTAGTGATTTTAGTTATTTACTTAGTTTTTATTATCATTTAATATCAGTTTATGTATTTCTTAAATTTCTGTAAGTCAATGCCATATACGCCATTCTTGTTTATTATCTCCAAAATAACTTCAATCTAAATGTGGAATTCTGTCACAAAGGTTTATATAACTAACTGTTTAACAGTTCCTCTTGCAATGACCTCCTTTGAAAAAGCAGATATAGCTGACTTGATGTGACTTGTAGTCTAAAGTACTTCATGGAAGAAAAAAACTTTACCACCATGTTTTCCTTCTAGAAATTTCTATACTCATGAAAATAAGGGCCATAATAATTAGATCACATTCAATACATTAGAAACTCAGCATAGGGAGAACAACAACAAAAAGACCGCCGATATTCGATCTTAATTATTATGAAATAATTTTCCCACCTCTTCCTACTTAATGAACCTCCTCCTCACTTATCTACAGGTTTCCCAATCTTTGACAAGTGTTGCTATGGAAAAAGAAAAAAAGGAAAAAAAACTGACCACTTCTCAAAGTAGCTTATTAACACCAACCAATTTCATACCTGGAGATATTATTATCTCACATAAGTATTAAAGTTCAGCTTTGGAATGTATTACTCAGTAGCTCAAAAATGTTACTGTGGGGCATCATTTCTTCCCAACTTACAGCATTACATCCTTGATCTGTTTCCTCATAGCTTTATGTTTGTTGCTTGTCGTCACAAGATGGCTGCTCCACGCCTCACAGAAGTCACCACAATATTGGAGGTTGGAAGAAAGAGGAAGAGTGTCTTTAGTCTAAATATTTACCATTGAGAAAAAGCTTGCCAAAAAATCCTTTAAAGACCTCCCCTCGTGTCTCATTAGACAAAATTATATTTAATGTTGATGCTTAAATCATTCACTGTTGAGGACAATGAAATGATCAATTATTGGCTAAAACTAATCAAGATTCATCCCCTCCCTGCTGGGATAAAGTCAAGCTTGCAGCCCTGCCTGCAAAAACCAAAACTATCAGTTTGTTTGATGGAGGCAGAATAAAAATTTCACACATAGCAAGACAAGATAGAAATCCAAGAGGTTAGAAACCATGGAAAATGAATATTCTTTGAATGAGGTAGGAGCCATGGTGGCAAAGTATGCAATAATTAAAGAGAGCAGCTGTAGCAGTTTTTATTTTAATTTTTTAAAGATTTTATTTATTTATTTATTTATTTATTTAACAGAGAAGGGGGGGGACACAAGCAGGGGCAGTGGTAGGCAGAGGGAGGGTAGGCTTCCCACTCATGGGGCTTCATTCCAGGACCCTGGGATCATGACCTGAGCTGAAGGCAGACACTTAGCTGACTGAGCCACCCAGGCACCCAGCTGCAGTAGATTTTATGTTTCTTTCTTTTTTTTTTTAAGATTTTATTTATTTGACAGAGAGAAACACAATCAGAGAAGGAACACAAGCAGGGGGAGTGAGAGAGGGAGAAGCAGGCTTCCCGCCGAGCAGGGAGCCCGATGTGGGACTCAATCCCAGGTCTCTGGGATCATGACCTGAGCCGAAGGCAGTCGCTTAACCAACTGAGCCACCCAGGTGCCCAGATTTTATGTTTCTTAAGGAACACAGATATGGCATAATCTGAGAGCAAATACTATTGGGAATTTATTGGTCAGTGAATGTTTCTGTGTAATTGTACTTAAAATAAATTAGCAACCTGTACTGTCATAAGCCATCACCACCTCCCTTCCCATAAAAAAAAAAGGCTCAAACTATATTTGCCAAATATCAACTTCTAAAAATATTAAGCTACTTAGTTGCCAAATTTTTGTTATTATGATATGACCTCACATTGAAAATGGTGTTAAACAGCACTTAAAAATATTTGGGTGGAGGGACACACAGAGAGAGAGAGAATCTCAAGCAGGCTCCATGCCCAATGTGGAGCCCAATGGGGAGCTTGATCTCATGTCCCTGAGATGATGAGGTGGACCAAAACCAAGAGTCAGACACTTAACCAACTCAGCCACCCAGGCACTCCTAAAGGGCACTTTTTAAATAAAATTAATGTTCACTGGAGTGATCACCATCTGCCACAGAGACTCCAAATCATGGACTGGACATTTAACTTGGGGTGTAAGGAAGGAAACAAAAAGAAGAAAGGAAATTAAAAAAAAAAAGTTAAGACATTCAGAAAGACATTTGTGAACATAGCAACAATAGGCTTTTAGGCACAGTCCTGTGGGCAACCAGTGCAGGTTCTCCAAAATGAATTGTTAAACAGAGGGTGCTTGATAGACTGTGATGGTTGAAAAAACTTTAGCTTTCAAGTCAGACAACTGAGGTTTAATTCCTGGCTTTACTGATCACTAACCTCGGACCTAATCTTTGTGATAATCAGCATACTCTTGTAGCGTGAGGACACAATGCAGGGCTCGTGGATGACTGGAAATGATGTAGAGACAACGCCTAGCTCGGGGCTGGGCATGATAGCCAACAATGATAGCAGTAATGGGGACCACAGCAGTCCTGGTGATGGGACTGCTTTGCCAGCGGCCATGTACTGCCAAGGGGGTGGTGGCCGGAGGTGTCACCGGGCTATGTTAGCAGTCATACCAAAAGAATGTATTTGCATATCACTGACTACAGAGAAGTAATATACTACTGACTGAAAAGCAGTCCCTATGTATCAATGAGATTGATCCTTTTGGTAACATGTTCTCCTTGAGAAGTGTCACGAAACAGTGAAGGGAGACTAGAATACCTGTACAGCCACTCAAAGGACTCCATCAGAGAGGAGACAGACCAGCCCACCTTTGGTTTCAGGTAACAAACTCTGAAATGATGTCACTCGGTAAGTCATTGAAGTATTTTTTAGGTGTGAGAAGCGGTATAAATTGTGACATGAGAGAAGAATTAGAGATACATTTAAAAGAGAGGTAAATCTCACTAACACATAGTAAAGCAGGAGGGGGACTGAGGGAAGAAGAGAGAATGAACTTAAGAATTCTCTGTCCTCCCTTTTCAAACAAATTTTTCTCAAGACTAAAAGTGATAGTCTCTGCTAGACTCATTAGTACATTCTCGCCTCTTACTTTTCTCACTTCAGTAACTCACTAACAAACATTCATTAGACACAAGGTTTATGAAAGTAAAGCTGGTTCTGGAAAGCTATTGAAGAATCCACCGTTACCTAAAAAGAATGGGATGGAATAACATAAAGGGATAAAGAAATGCAATTTGTAAAATAATGAAACATTCTGCAAAAAATATTGTAATTAACTTCACAAAATGCCAGCCTCTTCAAATTCATGTTCTATGTTTTGCAGCTTGAATTCCTCACTCCGGTCAAGCTATTTTCATCTGACTACTTTTCTAAAATCGCAGAGTCACTGTCTTGTTTGTTCTTGTTCAATTAATAAAATTCTTCTTTTGGTTAATCCTTTTTTTGAGTTTGATCCTTTTGATGGGGCTTTTCTTGGCCACTTCAATCCATGCTGATCTTCTCTTAGTTCATTTTGTACTTGGTAACTATTCTGGTCATTAGACTTTTACCACATGTATTTCTTTGCCCCATTACAATTACTTTTCATTGAAATATGTTACATATTTTCAAGTGAATGCCTGGGGGATAGAGACTATGTCTTTGTATCCCTGGAATTCATCATAGTAGACCTTTCCGATTGATGTAGTGGAAATGACCCTGAACCAAGGAATAGCTCCTGACATAAACTTTGTACAAGTCAAAGGAAAGAATAAAGAAAATTGAAATGTATGTTGAAAGGGTCTTAAATTATACATGAAAAAACAGATTGTGATAAGGTAAGGATTCATAGTATAAACACTAAAATACCATCCAAAAACAAAACAAGAAGAAAGACTAAGAAGTCAACATCATAAGGGAAATGAAATAATATAAAATACTGAATTAGTCTGGGGCATCTGGGTGGTTCAGTCAGCTGAGCCTCCAATTCTTGGTTTCAGCTCAGGTCATGATCTCAGTCATGAGATCAAGCCCCACATCAGGCTCCACAGTCAACAGGGAGTTTGCTTAAGTTCTGTTTCTCCTTCTCCCTCTGCCTCCTCCCCTGGCTCATGTGCATGTGCTCTCATCCTCTCTAAAATAAATAAATAAACAGACTAACAAACAAATAAATAAATAAATGAAATATTTATTTAAAAACACTAAATTAGTCTGAAAGAAAGGAAGGAAGGAGGATCTGGGACAAGGAACAAATGAAACAAATAGAAAAAAAGAAGAGTAAGATGCTAAGTATAAACCAAGCCATATCAACAACCACATTAACATAAATGTTCTCAACACTCCAATTTAAACACAGTGATTTTTCAGGCCAAATAAAAAGGATAATCCAACTTTATGTTGTCTAAAAGAATCTCACTTTTTTATAAAAAATTATTTACTCATTTTAGAAAGAGAGAGAAAGAATGAGCAGGAGGAGAGGCAAATAGAGAGGGAGAGACTCCCAAGCAGACTCCCCGCTGCATGCAGAGCCCAACTCAGGGCTTGGTCCCAGGACCCTGAGATCATGGCCTGAGCCAAAAGCAAGAGTCGGATGCTCAACCAACTAAGCCACCCAGGTGACCCAAGATTCTCACTTTAAGTCTAAAAATGTGACTAGGTTAAGAGTAAAAGGAGAGAAAAGGGATGCAAATACGAATCAAAAGAAAGCTGAGATCAGTACATCAATACCAGAAAAAGTAGCTTTCAAACAAGATATATTACCAGAGGTTTCAATAATTATTAATTGAATAATTGATATAAATCTTCACAGATTCTATAATTCCCAATCAAAATAGTAACAAGTTTTGGGCGGGGGTAGGAGGGATTGGTCAAAATTGACAGCTGATTTGAAATATTAGATGGAAACTGCTGGATTGGGAGACATCAACCTTGGATTGGAGGAGACACAGGTTTTCAACTAAAACAAAAAGACAAGATTAGGACAAATGTCTGAAAATACACTGAGGAGCATAAAAAAAAAAAAAAAAAGCCCCGAATCCCACTGGATGGCTGTGTCTCTCTGTTCAACAGACAATGAGGTCATCAGCTGAATGAGCATTTGGACAGTAGCCTGCAATGTTTAAAGAGAGAGGTGATATTTTTGGAATATTATCTGAGTTTAATAGGAGAATGAGCAGGCTAGAGCCACAAAAAAGGATTCTGAGGGCAGGTGTGAGATTTGAGGTCAGGTCTGAAATCATGTACTTGTAGAGTCACCATTTTGGTGACTCGTACTCAGCAATTATTAGAGGCTTGGGTATTGGATGACTTGGGTGATTCCATGGCCCCAGTGAACACAGTGTAGCGATCAGGAAGTTGGTGGCTGATGACAGCAAAGATATAGAAGTGAGGAAGGATGGCTGAATGAATGGGCACCCAAAAGCATTTTCTCTTTCATCATCTTGGGGAAGACATAAAAAGGTTAACTTCTTTATTCTCCCCCCCTCTCTCTCTCCTCGCCTCTCTTTCTTTCTCTTGCACACGCACACATACAGGAGACTAATTTAAAACTAATATTTGTTAGATGTAAGGAAACTGTAGCCAGGAGGTATAAAACCTCTCTTTGTAGGACACACATGCAGATGATATTAAAAATTCACAAGAACCTGGAGTCCATGAAGATTAACCCCCCACGTTGACAGAAGAGAAAATTACTTTTAAAGAAATTTTCCACATGCACATAAACCCAAACCATCAACAATATTGGAAGTTAACTGCACCCATTTTCAGAATCATTTGGATCTATTCTAAACCATTGCATATTATATTTGGGATTATGTTTTTTAAGTGAGCAAATAGAATTCCAGTTTGAGATCACTTTCAGCTTGAGATGTGAAAAGCTGCAAAGCTGTGCTTTCACATTTATATTAACAACAACAAAAAAAAGCCAAACAAAATGCAAATTCACAACTTTTCATGAGCCTATCTGAGAGCTGAAGTTTTAGGGTAACCAGCGAGCCAAAAATCTAAAAAAAAGACAGGTACCTGAAAGACATTGGCAAGGAGAGAAAGAACTGTAGCCCTACTTCCCCTGAGGAAGATGCAGCCAGGCATGTTTAAGATGAATTCAAAATTGTCTGTGTTAAGGTCAGGTGTGGGCTGACAAGCACATATAGAATCTCTGGGAGCGAAAGATGTAAGGACATTTGCATTTACTCCCAGGCTTTTCTCCACTGTCTCACAATCCCACTCAAAATAAGTGAGAATTTATATTTACCCCCCAAACCTCTATGCACTGTTCATAGCAGCTTCAAGTACAATCAGAAAAATGAAAAACAACCTGTATGTGTTCCAAGTAGGATGTTAGGATGGAATTTAGCAGTAAAAAGAAACAAAGTGTTGACACTCACGACATGATGAATCTCAAATGCATTTAGCTAAGAAAGAAGGAGAGATAAGCCAAAAGGCTACATACTACATGATTCCATTTATATGCCATCTGGAAAAGGCACACCTTAAGGAACAGAGATCAGTGGTTGCCGGGGGTCGAGGGAGTGAGGGGACTTCACTACAAAAGAGCAGTGCTGAGATTGTTCTGTCATTTGATTGACCTTGTACAGAGAAGACGCATTGTCATTCCACTGAACTCGCGTCCCATGGAATCCTTTTGGAAAAAGCTGGTATAATCAAGAGGACATTGGCTTTGGGGGTCCAAAATACTCAAGGCCGAATCTCTAGTCCTTGTGGAAATATGACCCTGAGTGAGTTATTAAACATCTCTGAGTCTCAGTTTCCTCGTCTGTTAAATAAGACTTGTCAAGATTAACTGAACAATAAATGTAAAATACTTTTTAAAATATTGATTCTTGTCCTTTCTTTGCCTTGCTCATTCTGAAAGGTCACTCGTAACGTCAGCAAATCCTGGCATTATCAGCAGTCTCTCTCCTTTCCGAAATCTAATTTGCTGTTTCCACGCGGTGTGCAAAGCCAGGTGATAACGTGTATTAGAATGTGTCTAATACATTATCACCTATGTTTTGATTGAAGAGCCTATGAATAAATTATGCATTCTTTTCTGGGATTTATGTTTTGTGGAAGCTATCAATTGACTTAGCTGCGAGGAGCTTCTGAAGCAAGCAGCAGGGGAAATGAGCAGGAACAGAAAAATCTTGGATATTGAAAATAACCCCCCCAGAAGGCAAAATGACCTCCATTTGTTTATGCTTTGAAGCCCACGCTGAACAAGCTGTCACAAAGAGCTTTATCATACCGCCGCAGAACACGATGATTCTCCCCACATTCTCAATAACGATCTGGGGACTTGAAAATGAGGAAGAAAAACCTGAGGGCAATGTCTGGCGGTGTCAGGTCTGTCCTGCGGAGGGACAGACAGCGAAGAGGCTGCCGCAGCAGCCAGGTGCACAGGTGGGGGACGGCTGAGGAAGCAGGCAGGGAGCACACACAGGGAAAAACCAAGAGGGAGCCCCCCTGGGGAATATCCCAGCATGCACACTCCCTAACCCTGCCTGCACCTACATCCTGCACCTTACACATGAGGCCACATTTTCAAGCGTGACTCCAAGGATAATGGCACCTAGAACAGAAATGGAGAACTGGGAGGAAGCGTCCGATGCTGGGAGACACTGAGGAGTTGGGCTCGGGCAGGTGAGGTTTAAGGCAGCGATAGGGTGTCCACGTAGACAGTACAGTTAGAAAGAGAGGTCAGCGCTCTGCTGAAGGCCTGTGCCCTAGAGACACATGTGGGAGAAATTCCCTTAGAAATAATAGTTGGGGCTAGGGAAGTGGTTGAAATGATCCAAAGAGAACAGAGGGAGGATCCTGGACAGAAAAAAAGAAGGTTGTAAAACATAGTGAGCAGAGGTCAGGGAGGAAGATAAAAGGCAGAATTCCAAAGAGGGGACAGTAAGCCCTGCGGTCAAATACTGTGATGTGGGGACATGTGAGGCTCAGTTGGTGAAGCCACTGCCTTCGGCTCAGGTCATGATCCTGGAGTCCCGGGATCGAGTCCCGCATCAGGATCCCAGCTCCGCAGGGAGTCTGCCTCACCCTCTGACCTTCTCCCCTCTCATGCTCTCTGTCTCTCTCTGTCGTTCTGTCTCTCTGTCTCTCTGTATCTCTCTCCTTCAAATAAATAAATAAAATCTTAAAAAAAAAATACTGTGATGTGGCCAGGAGGAGAGGCTAAACCAAGCAAGAGTGCTCCTGTCTCAGATTCCACAGAAGACCTAGAAATTGAATAAGGAACTAACAGCTGTGCTGTCCCGTGATTCTCTTTTTCCACGCTGTGTTATTCTGTAGCTTAACAAGCAGAGGGTGCAGCTATCTGCAGACTCAAACCTGGAGCTCACACAGAATAGCAATTTAATGTAACAGCTGCTGAGGCTAAGGGAAAAGGAAAATGAGGCCAGGCAAGGAAAGGGCAAATCTGTGCTTCTTCCACTTTCCACGAGAACCTTAGGCAATATTTCATCCTGAGGGTCTGCTACCACCTCTTGCATAGACTGTGGGGAAACGCATCAGATACGAGCTTGATTCAACAGTTGTTATTGATTACCCCCTAAATGCCACGCTCCATGCTAGGAACCTACAGCAATAGTTCTCAAACCTCAGCAGATCCCCAAAATCACTTAGATTACCTGGAAAACTTGGATGACAGATGGCTGGTCTCTGTCTCCACAGCTTCTCTTTCAGTAGGGTTGGGGTAGCACCTGAGAATAAGCATTCCTAACCTGTCCTCAGGTGCTACTGTTTCTGCTCAGGTCCACAGATAGTACTTGGAGAGTGAAGGGTCTAATGGTTCAGCATCAGAGAAGAATAAATGAATTGGGACTATTAATTCAAGAAGAAAGACAAAGTACAAAATTCTGCAGTGTATTACAATCATGAGATAGATCATTTCAACATTCCTCAAATGAAAATCAAAATTAACCTTCTGTCCTCACAGGCCACACGTTTCTCACCTTCACGAGCAAGTCTGGAGCAAAATTCGCTCATCTCGGGGCGCCTGGGTGGCTCAGTCGGCTGGGCGGCTGCCTTCGGCTCGGGTCATGATCCCAAGGTCCTGGGATTGAGCCCCACATCAGGCTCCCTGCTTCTCCCTCTCCCTCTACCTGTCACTCTGCCTACCTGTGCACTCTTTCTCTCTGTCAAATAAAATTTTTAAAAAATCCAAAATCCACTCATCTAACCCATGATGAAAATCCTTTTATATAACCTATAGATGAAAAGACACTTGTATCACCTAGAGATAATAAATAAATGTACCTGAATCGTACCTAATACTTCCCAGATCCTCATAAAGAAAAGACTTCTATCTTGTCAGTTAATTCTTTCTCTCCTAGTCCACATAACCAGACCTCATTCACTGAACCACTCCTCACGTCCGTCCTCACGTTTCTATCAGCCTTTTTTCTGACTTGCTTTGGATAATGAACTTCTTGAGAACAGGGATTTCATTTATTTAACTTTACGTGCCCAGTATCAGGCACATAACACAGCCCGCTCTTTAACTGAGGAAGGAAAGAAGGGAGGAAGGAGGGAAGAGAAGCAAGAGGAAAGGGAAGGCAGGAAGGAAGAAAAGCAGACCTGGAGGAAGGAGTCTGGTTGAATCCTGGACCCTGTGCTCTGGTTAACACCGCCCACCACGCAGCACAGCCTTGCCACAGTTCGTCCACGGACCAGCAGGCCTGGCTACTGGGCAGCTCTCCTCCAGACTAGTCTGTTTCTGCAGCTTTTACTTGGCCCTCGTGTCCTCCTTCCCCCAGTGTAACCCCTGTTCTAGCCTGTTCCTTCCAGCTGAATTGCCTTTTAACAACCTGAGTCAGCACGAGTCCCACGGTCCTGGAGCACCCAGGCCAAAGCCCAGCTGTCTCTAAGCCCCCCACGGCCTGGACAGCATGTCCCCAGGTAGCCTCCAACGCCTCTTACCTCTCCCAGCAGGTGATTTCTCCTAGGCCCCTATTTTCCCAGCTTCATTAGTAGCACACTTACGTCTAGATTGTTAAAACAACCTTGTAACTGGGCTCCCTATTCCACTATTTCCCTCCTCCAATGAGTCCCACACACTGTGGCCTCATTAACCATCCTTAAACACCACTTTCATTATCATAGTAGCAGTTAGTCTTTATTAAGCACTTAATATGTGTACAGTGTAATGCTGGACATACTATATGCACTCTGTCATCTCATTCTCACCCCAGAAGACATGTATTATTAGCCCCATTTTAGAGATGAGGTAACTGAGGCTTACTCGTGTGTAAAGACTTGCTTAGAGCACCGTGTTTCAGGCCCCACACCCTTGAACCTGCATTCTGAATGCCTGCTCTCACCCTTCTCTTCCAAACCTCTATTCCTGCCAACCTGGTTCACTGCACCCCCAGATATGTCCTCACCTCTCCACCATACGGTAGCGGCATCTCTCAGAAGCAACAGATCGCCAACCACACAGGGCGGGGCCCACTGAAGAGCCTGCAGGCCTGACCAGCAAGCCCCATGCTACTGTGTAAAGCACATTCTGCTTCCAGTAACGCTGTGAGCACAACTGACTCGTTGAACTTGACCTCTTTAGCCATTCAAAGCACTCCAGCTCGGGCTCAGAGAGTAATGCTCCCCTCTTCCTTGATTGCTGAAGCTTCTCAGCCCCTGGTTCCTGCTTCAGATCATTCCTAAGTCTCTGGAGTATGATCTAATAAATCTCAGGAATATACACGTACCATCCCATGGCTGAATGGTCATCTCAGTCACCAGACATTCAAACAAACAGAACCCAGAAACTCAAACAAGTATGACAATGTACTTTTGGTAGATTGATAGATGGAAGATAAATAGGAGGGTAGATAAGAGAATACAGAGATATGCAGATAGTAGATAAATACATCGCTACATCTGATAGATAACAGATACAGAGAGAGAGAGAGAAAGAGATGAGTAGAGAGCTAGATGGATAAGCTATTAGTCAGGGTTTTTCAGAGAAGCAGAACATTCATATATGCATTTATAAATGTGAATTTGGTTTATGTACTATGACATATATGTATGCATTTATACATGTGCATTTCCTATATATCATACGTATATATAAAATATATATCACAGAGATTTATTATGAGGAACTAGCTCATGTAATTATAGAAACTGAGAAGTCCCGGGATCTGCTCTCTGCCAGCTGGAGACCCAGGACAATGGTGGTATGCTTCACACTGAGTCTGAAGGCCTGAGAACCAGGGGAGTCAATGGCGTGAACCGCCATCCAAGGCCTGGAGAAGGTAAGATGTTCCAACTGAACAGTGAGGCAGAAAGTAAAAGGAGCACTTCCTCCTTCCTCCATGTTTTGTTCTATTCAGGCCCTGAATAGATTGGATGATGTGCACCCCCTTTGGGAAGGGCAAGCTAGTTTAGTGAATCGACTCATTCAAATGCTAATCTCCTCTGGAAACACCCTCACAAACACACCCAGAAATAATATGTAATGTGGGCACCCAAAGACCAGTCAGGTTAACACATTAAATTAACCATACAGATAGATAAGCAAGTATATAATCTAGATACTGGATATGCACGTGGTGATCACTTGCTTTCACTGGGAACCATATGCACCTGCACACGCAGATTATAGAGTTTACTTTGTGCGACCCTCTTTCCTCAGGTGGTCTCTTGGCTCACTCCCTCACAACACTCAGATCTCCCCTAAGAGGCCATCTCTGACTAGTGCAAGTGCTCCCTTCATACTGTTTCACTCTTCTTCAGAGACCTCCTTTCTCCAAGCTACTCTACCTGCGTGCGCCTCTGCCTCACTCAAACACAAGCTCTATGAATACTTTGCCTGCTATTCCCTGTTGTAATCTCAGAATCTGAAACAATTCTTGGAACTTAAAAGGCCCTCAATAAGAGGGTCCCAGATGGTGGAGGAGTGGGGGACTCCTTTCCAACCAGTCCCCTGGGGCGGGAGACAGCGGGGCCCTGAGTGCGTGGTGTCCCCTGGGTGTCAGTGAGGCAGGTGGCAGCTGCTCTATTCCAGCTGACCGTTGGCCCTTCCTCCGCCAAGCCCTGTGCTGCCACAGCTTCTGGTTTCCATTCGTAGTAGAAATCTGGATTTTCGGTCCCGAAGGTGGCAGAAGGCCGGGTGACCCCATTTCCGGGAGTCCCCTGAACTGAGCTCAATTCCTGCAAAAACCACTACAGAACACTGTGAGCACCCATGAAATCAGCCTGAGATGTAAGATCATACACGTGTGGATCTCTGTGGGGGCAAAGGGTCACCCGCTGAGAGGTCAGAGGATGGAGCTGAGATTCCACGGACATCGGACATCGGAGGATGAACAGGAGGAGAGGGAGGAGCCGCCGGGGAGGAGCCACCGGGGGAGCCGCCGGGAAGTAATACTGCGGTGCAAAGGCGTCCTGTGCTTGGGGACCAGCAAAGCTTGGAGACCAGTGGCTGCGAGCCAGGAAGGGACTGAACAGCACTCAAAAGAAGAAAGGGGCTTAAGGGGCAAATGCTGGGGCCGGGCAGTCACAGTGGTGGACCTAAGCCCGTGGTCCCAGGGCCAGCCACAACTGCCGCCCGCGTGCCTGAGAGGACCTCACAAGGACACGAGTCAGCAGTCCCTGGGACTGGCAGTCACAGCCACAGCCACCAGCCCCACCATCGCTACCAATGTCCACGCCCAGGAGGAGCCGGCTTGGACTGGAGCCCACGGTCCCGGAAGCGGCAGCAGCCAGGACCCTGCGCTCCCCTGGACCAGGATGACTTGCAGGTGTGGGCTGGGGGTACAGAGACAAGCAGGGGCCTGGGTCGACCACCAAGAGGAGCACTGGGGGTGTGCACTGACTGTGGGAGGCTATGGTTTTCAGTTTCACTTACAGAGGGGGGGTCTGTGTGTTCTAGAACATTTACAGAGGAGCAGACTGTGGCTTCTCTCTGAGGCAGAGGTCGGGGTGCAGACAATTTACTTTGCTCTTGCCTCAGAAGAGGTGCAATAAGCCTCCAGAGAACAAAAGCCTCCAGAGAACAAAAGCCCAAAAAACCGGTTTCCACAGAGCCCAGCCCCTGGATAGGGACAGGGTGACTCCACCCCAGCAAGACCAACTGAAAAACAAGGTGGCAGGCCCCACCCCCCAGGACACAAACTGAAAGGACAAGAAGACAACAACCACAGGATCCCTATAAAACTACAAAACCTCAACACCAGGGAAAAACAGTATATTAAGCTCCCGGGGTTGCCTCAAGGGCTGTATATTTTATACAACTTTTCTCTCTCTTTTTTAATTCTTTCTCATATTTCTTTTCTCTTTTTACCTACGTATCACTTCAACTAGATGTTTAATACAACATACTCCATAGTAACTTTTTAACTTGAACTTTTTCATACATATGCTTTTTTTTGTTTTTTTATAGAGAGAGATATAGGCTTTAATGTAGTCTTTTTTTTTCCCTATTCAACACTACCTATATATATATACACACCAGTTTTAATGTCCTTGTATCTCTGGGAACTTGTATCTAAAGTTCTCTAACAAAGAGAACAAAATATGCAAGAAAGAACGGAAATACCCTTCATTGCCCACATGGAGGGATTATAGCCACCTTCCCATCACCCCCCCCTTTTTAATTTTGGCTTCCCTTTTTTGTTGTTTGTGTGTGTGTGTGTGTGTGTGTATCAGTCTGTTTGTTTGTTTGTTTATTTTTGTACTCTTGGGTCCCCTTTTGGCTTTTTTTTTTCTTTTTGGTGGTGACTTCCAATTGCTCTGAACCTTTCCAGGGTGCACCTTGCCTGGATTGTGGTTGATATTTTCAGCTGTACATCCACTCAACCACAACTCAACAGAATAACAAAGGGGAGGAACTCCCAACAAAGACAAAACCCAGAGACAATGGCTCCTGCAGATCTAATGGATATGGATCTAAGCAAGATGTGAGAAATAGACTTCAGGGTAGCAGTTATGAAGACAATAGTCAGGGTAGAGAAAACTATTAATGGCAACATGGATTCATTAAGGGCAGAAGAGAGAGCAGATATGGCAGAACTGAAAAATGCTATCCATGCGATCCAATCGAATCTAGATACTCCAACAGTTGGGGTAAATGAGCCAGAAGAATGAATTAGTGAACCTGAAGACAAACTGATAGAAAAGGAGCAGGAACAAACAAATTAAAACCCATGAAAACAGAGAACTAAATGAGGCCATGAAATGTTCCAATGTCAGAATCACTGGGATCCCTTAGGGGGTGGAGTGAAACAGAGGTCTGGAAGATATATTTGAGCAAATCATAGCCAAGAACTTCCCTAATCTGGGGGATGAAACAAGCATTCGTGTCCTAGAGGCAGAGTGGACCCCTCCCAAGATCAAGAACAGACCAACACCCCAGTACATAACAGTAAAACTTGCAAAAGTTAGAACCAAGCTGAGAGCCTTTCCCTTGAGATCAAGAACATGACAAGGATGTCCCCTCTCGCCACTACTATTCGACATAGTGCTAGAAGTCCTAGCAACAGCAATCAGACAACAGAAAGAAATAAAATGTATTCAAATTGGCAAAGAAGAAGTCAAACTCTCTCTCTTCACAGATGACATGATACTTTATGCGGAAAACCCAAAAGACTCCATCTCCAAATTATTAGAACTCGTACAGCAATTCAGTAATGTGGCAAGATACAAAATCAATGCACAGAAATCAGCTGCTTTCTTATACATTAACAATATAACTGTAGAAAGAGAAATTAGAGAATTGATTCCATTTATAATAGCACCCAAAACCATAAGATACCTTGGAATAAATCTAACTGAAGAGGTAAAGGATCTATACTCAAGCAACTACAGAACCCTCATGAAAAAAAATTGAAGAAGACAGAAAAAGATGGGAAAACATTCCATGCTTATGGATCAGTAGAATAAACATTGTTAAAATATCTATGCTGCCAGGACAATCTATAATTTCAATGCCATCCCAATCAAAATACTGATGGCATTTTTCAAAGTTCTGGAATAAACAATCCTAAAATGTGTATGGGATCAGAAAAAAACCTGAGTGACCAAGGAAATGTTGAAAAAGAAAAACAAAGCTGGGGCATCACATTGCCTTATTTCAAGCAATATTACAAAGCTGTAATCACCCAGACAGCATGGTACTGGCACAAAAACAGACACATAGACCAATGGAACAGAATAGAAAGCCCAGATGTGTACTCTCAACTCTATAGTTAACTAATCTTTGACAAAGCAGGAAAAAATATCTAATGGGAGAAAGATAGTTTCTTCAATAAATGGTGCTGGGAAAATTGGACAGCTATATACAAAAGAATGAAATTCAACCATTTTCTTATACAATACACAAAGACAAACTCAAGATGGATGAAAGACCTCAATGTAAGAGAGGAAGCCATCAAAACCTTAGAGGAGAACATAGGCAGTAACCTCTTTGACATCGGCCACAGCAACTTCTTTCAAGACACATCTCCAAAGATAAGGGAAACAAAAGCGAAAATGAACTTTTGGGACTTCATCAAAATAAAAAGCTTCAGCAGAGCAAAGGAAATAGTCAACAAAACAAAGAGGAAACCCACAGAATGGGAGAAGATATTTGCAAATGACACTACAGACAAAGGGCTGATATCCAAGATCTATAAAGAACTTTTCAAACTCAACAACCAAAAAACAAATAATCAAGTCAAAAAATGGGCAGGAGACATGAAGAGGCACTGCTCCATAGAAGACATACAAATGGCTAACAGGCACATGAAAATATATTCATCATTATTAGCCATCAGAAAATTCAAATTAAAACCACAATGAGATACCACCTTACACCAGTTAGAATGGCAAAAATTGACAAGCAAAGAAACAACAAATGTTGGACAAGTTGTGGAGAAAGGGGAACCCTCTTATACTGTCAGTGGGAGTGCAAATTGGTGCAGCCACTTAAGTAGGTTAAAAGTTAAATAGAAATTAAATTAAATAGAGCTGCCTTATGACCCAGCAATGGCACTACTTGGTTACTTATCCCAAAGATATAGATGTAGTGAAAGGAAGAGCCATATGCACCCCAATGTTCATGACAGCAATGTCCACAATAGCCAACCTGTGGAAAGAGCTGAGATGCCCTTCAACAGAAGAATGGATAAATAAGATGTGGTTCATAGACACAATGGAATATTAGTCAACCATCAGAAAGGATGAATACCCAACTTTTGCATCAACATGAATAGGACTGAAGATTATGCTGAGTGAAATAAGACAAGCAGAGAAAGTCAATTATCATATAGTTTCACTTATTGGTGAAACATAAGGAATAGCATGAAGGACATTAGGAGAAGTAAGGGCAAAATGAAGTGGGGGGATGAGAATATTGCAGACTGTGGAATCTAGGAAACAAATTGAGGGTTTTAGAAGTGAGGAAGGATGGGTGAGCCTGGTGATGGGTATTAAGGAGGACACAGATTGCATGGAGTACTGGGTGTTATAGGCAAACAATTAGTCATGGAACACTACATTGAAAACTAATGATGTATTGTATGGTGACTAACATTAAGAAAAAGGCCCTCAGTAAATATTTGTGGAGAGAATAAATGTAGGGAAGATGCCTACAAAGTAATAAGGAATAAAAGCCTCATTTGAAAATAGTCTTATTTTAATTCAAATGTGTATACAATATCCAGTGTTTAATTATACGGAAATGAGTGATACTAACAAGAAAACTATTCCTGCCTTTTTCAATTTTCCAATTGGTGTGCATTTAACCTGATTGCAGCTCCATTCTTCACCTGGGGGCATATAACCATAGCGTATGTGTAATTTCTTATAAGAGTGAAAAGCTTCTGTAGGATTGCCTGCTCATTTGAAACTGAGTCTATACACTGGAACAGATGGCCAGGCATCAAGTGACGGTGACCAGACCTGTACCTGTTCTATTTTATACCTGATGGCAGGAGACATTTCTCTAAAGGATTCCAATTTTTTTTTATAAAGAATTAGAAAGGGAAATAGAAAGTTGGATGGGAAAACAGTAAAAGTAAAAGTAAACACAAGTGATCCAGATTTCCTCCAAAGACAATGGAGTTTTCTTAAGAATCTGCCTGATTTCAAGATAGAGCTGAGATCTGCATGTTACCCCCTTTCCAGTCCATGACCACTAGTGTGTTTCCATATTTCCTTTATATGCCCCAGTGGTAAAATTTTAGCATTTCAGGACATGACGATGACAAAATAATTGGTGATAATCCTACCCCAACGTAAGACAGCTGTGCAAACCTTCATACAGACCCAGGGGAGACATGGGGCTTCGCCACTTCCCAGAAGGCCAGGACAGTCTTTGATCAACCCCAGGAAGCCAACCCCCACCCTCTTCAGCATCATGGCCCCAGGAAAGCCACAGGTATATTGATTTCAGGAATATGCTAGTCAGGATACATGCTGGATAAATGGGGGAAAGCAAGAGAAAGCCCTGATGAAAAAGCAGTGGGAGGCCGGTTGCTAAATGTAACTGCACCCCTTCTGAAAGGGTGTTTGTGCAGATGTGGGGGCAGCCGATTCCAAAAGGACCTTTGGCCCTTTGGCCTGGCCGGGCTTTATACAGTTTGGCCATAATGTACTGTGGCTTAACTAAAGCCAGGCATAGAGGGGAAACTTATTTCCTTTCCTTAAAATTAATCTTTTTCTACAACGTGTAACATCACTCCATGGTTGGTTGGTTGGTTGGTTGGTTGGATGGTTGGTTTGCTGTTACATTGTGCTACTTGGAGAAAACATCCTGAATATTTTTGAAAATTACCAGGCAACATAAAAACAAGCCAGTAGAGAATGGTGTGTAATAAAATTAAATGAATTTAATCAATCATTTATTTTGTACCTACTATACTCAAGACATAGTAAATGGACGCTTTGACCAATGGAACAGAGACTGGTAGAAATCAGGACCTTTCCTCAATAATACTTTTTTGAAATGTATTCTGCCATCTAGGAACAAAATAGTGATGATTTAAAATCTTAAAAGGACATTTCTTCTTTAAAATTAGGGTTCTAATAAAAATTAGACTACCAATGTTCCAGAAAAAAATATCATTCCATACAATATTTCTCTCTTCTGTTTACCCCATCTAGATCCACTTTCTATCCTTCTCCACCCTGTTTTGTGCCCTAGGGGACTGGTCTCTATGGGGTGTTATTGTAATAAGGTATCTTTTATCCTCTGGCTCCTGATTGTATTTGGCCAATGGGAGGCTCTGGCAGGAAACTGGTGAAAGGAGAATAAAGTTGAGGTATTTATTTCTCAGAAACCTTCCTATAGTCAATAAAACGACTTCTGAAGTTGGCCCGACCGACATAACTCTTTTACTGGGCCAGAGTTGCTGTCCAATTCTCTTGCCCCTTAGCCTGGCATGTCCACTGGGATTGTCATTTCCTTGCAGTCTGCTCAGAGCTTTGTAAATGCTTTCTTCATTAAATACACTTTTCAATTGCCCTGCCTGCTTCCTGTGAGGACAATGGCTAATGCATATCTGTAGCCTGCTAATGAAGGATATGGGCCAGAGTGAGGAGAAAGAGCCAAGGAAGATAGGGTAACAGAAAGTATAGAAGAAAGGGCAAGAAATGGATGTTATGATCCTTATCTGGAACTAGGTGGAAGAGTATAAGACACAGAGTCCAGACATAAGGATTAGTCTTGACAGAGGCATCATCTTCTTAGACTGCAGGAAAAGAGACTGTAATCATTGCCGAAAGAAAGACCTTGTCAGTGTGTGGGCTGGAAATAAAGATAGTTGACACCAGATAGTCATAATTTTCTTAGTAAGGGAGGAATCAAGGTCACTTGCTAAGAGTGAATGAGATGTGAGGAAGGCTAATAAGGATATGAGGATTGTGTTGAAACTTCAGACTAGAAGGGGAAGAGTTTTCTCACCTGATGCATGGAAACCGGACTCAAAGAAAAGTCCAGGTGATTCTGGAAACTATGATTTCTCATGGTTCTAATCCATGTAGAGTTGGTGATTTTTTTCTCCAGAAGCTCTCAGAAGTCCTGAGATAAGACTAGAAAAGTAGATGACAAAAATTCCCAGGGGGCAATTTCAAGACAAGAAAAATGAAACTACTAAGGTACCAGTACAATGATTTAAAAACAGAAACTCAGTGCAACTCTTTTCAGCCACATCACCTGAGGCAAGATATCCAAACTTTCTTGCTCATATTTTCTTCATCTGTGAATTAGCAGTAATAATAGTATCTAACCATAGAACATTTTTTTTAGAATTAAATGTTGTATATGTAGAGTGGTTAATAATATACCAAATGTCTAGAACATGCCTAATAAACATTATCTTTTGTTATTACTCATAAAGTGTTGAGAGTGGTGGGGGAAAGTAATAAATAATGCAGTGAAGGTCTAGGCTAGTATGGGAAAGAAGTCCAGTCAAGAAGGAGTCTTGTGGACTGAGGGAAAGGAAGGAAATGGGAGACTGGAGATCATAGTGAAGTCCAAGCTGAGATTACCAGGGACAACAGGAAGGACTAAAGGCATGGAGACTTGGTTATTAGAGTTTATGATTTCAGAGGCGATGCAGAGAGCTGGTCCAGGCTATCATTGTCAGACGGGTGTGAGATGATTCTCTCCTCCACAGCCCAAAGACAGCACTCCTCCCATCATGGTATACTGCCCTATTGAAGACAAAAGGGGACAGACTCAGATGTGAATGCCCTCAAGTAAAGAAGGACGGATCCTTGAAAGTCAGACAATAACAATGGTCAGATTGGCAAAGGGAGGAGAGAAATGGGGGACAACATTGTTGTGCCCTGTGAGGTAGGAGAGCAAGTGTCTCTACTCAAGAGAGGAGCTCCAAGAACATACCATCCTTAGGAGAAGAGCTAGCTTTCGGTTAAAGTGCAA
Source organism: Spilogale gracilis (assembly GCA_004023965.1). Classification (NCBI taxonomy): domain Eukaryota; kingdom Metazoa; phylum Chordata; class Mammalia; order Carnivora; family Mephitidae; genus Spilogale; species Spilogale gracilis. Next base: position 80,146 of record PITA01003295.1, read on the forward strand.
AGTGAACAATCTCAAACATCAGGCCATAAAGTGCTTCCTTGATGAAGTAATATACAATTAAATTTCAATTTAGTTTCTAAAATAAGTGTTTTAATTTACAGTAAAATCAAGACTATGTTTCATTCTTTAAATGGGAAATGTGCATATGATAAAATATATAAATATGCATATATAAGTATAAGTAATTTTTATCACAGAAAAATATTTTCATTTTTCCCTTTTTTGGTTTGAGAATCCAATATAAAAGTTATGCTTAAATGAAACTTATAATATGAACTTTAGTGGTATACTGACACAAGCAAAACATTTTATTTGACAGTACTTCTTTATCACATATCACTCAAAAAAATTAAATGAGGGGTGCCTAAGGTGGCTCACGTCATGATCTCAGGGTCCTGGGATAAGTCGCACATTGGGACTTAGGCCTGCTGCTCCTCCTGCTTGTGTGTGTGTGCACTCTGTCTCTCTCTCTGTCGAATAAATAAATAAAATCTCTTAAAAATAATTAAATGCATACTAAACTCCATACAAGGGTCAAAAGAATTACATAATATTGCAAAGGAGGGTCATAAGTGTAATTGCACTACTGGGCATTTACCTCAAAGATACAGATGTGGTGAAAAGAAGGGCCATATGTACCCCAATGTTCATCGCAGCAATGGCCACAATCGCCAAACTGTGGAAAGAGCCAAGGTGCCCTTCCACAGATGAATGGATAAAGAAGATGTGGTCCATATATACAATGGAATACTACGCCTCCATCAGAAAGGATGAATATCCAACTTTTGTAGCAACATGGACCGGACTGGAAGAGATGATGCTGAGTGAAATAAGCCAAGAAGAGAAAGTCAAGTATCGCATGGTCTCACTTACTTGTGGAGCATAAGGAGTGACATGGAGGACAGTGGGAGAAGGAAAGGAAATGTGAACGGGGATAAATAAGAGAGGGAGACAAAGCATGAGAGACTTTAGACTCTGAGAAACAAAGTGAGGGTTTTAGAAGGGAGAGGGGTAAGGGGATGGGTGAGCCCGGTGGTGAGTACTGAGGGCACGAATTGCACGGAGCACTGGGTGTGGGGCATAAACAATGAATCTTGGAACACTGAAATAATAAAATGAATTATTTTTAAAAGTAAATAAAGAAAAATACAGTCAAGAGAAGTGAAGTGAAGAAAAGGTTTTGGAAAATATTCTGTAAAGAGACAAAAGATAAAGAAGAGCTTGTTGTTGGTATCCTGATGTCCAGGACAGACCTGGTGAACAAGAGGGCAGCAGGCGGAGAGTGGCAGAGGAGTGAGCATAAGAAGGTAGGAAGGTAGGAAGCAGGAAGACGGGATGGGCGAGGCTACAGTGCAGGAGACGTGGAGACAGATTTAGAAGCACCCTGGGACTGGCTGGACAATGCTTCCCTGGTGGCAGGCAGTCTTCCAGGGGACCAGGGGCACCGTGACCTTGCAGAGTGTGACCTGGCCAATAGACCCAAATGTTCTAGAATCCAGACAGAACCCTGGAGAGGAGTGATGTCGGTGACCCTGTGGAGGAGATGCCAGTGAGAGAAACCACCACGTCTGAAAGCAGACCTGCACAGAGTTCTCTTCAGGGACGGTCGCCTTCTAATCGCATCCCCTGTAGCTGTGATGATATGGGAATCGAGGTTCACATGGCCCCGGGAGGTGCTGGCGGGGCTTCTAAGAAGATGCCCCTGGCCACAGGTTAAATATGGGAGATTAAAAACAGACGTCAACTTCGAATGCCTCTCACATCTCAGTTACGAAGAGAGCAAATCATCACAATATTCTCATCACAATAACGGTTCCCTCTTTTCTTTTTTTTCTTTCTTTTCTTTTTATTGTACCTATATGGGAAGATAGATGTCAGCTGAAACTCTTGCGGTGATCATTTCACAACATTGTAAACCAAACCATCACGCGGCACTCCTTAAACACATACAGTGAGGTTTGTGAATTAGTTCTCAATAAAACTAGAAAAATAAACAAGGTTAAGAGAGTTTGTTAAAGGCATAAATCTTTAAGAAGAAAGAAAATAGAAATACAAAATTCTCTCCACTGCCCCACCCCCTAGGAGATGACTCGACTCGTAGGCAGTCTAGCAAGGCTGGCTTCAAGGAAGGCCAGGCACAGCAGAGGGCCCACCCCACACGGGGGTTACTGGAGAGTTAGTACATGAACAGTGAGACACACAGCTCCGTCCTCTTTCTGACTCCTTGAATGGAAACAGCCACACTCGCCTGGGTGGTTCAGTCCTTAAGCGTCTGCCTTGCGTTCAGGTCATGATCCCGGAGTGTCGGGCTCCCTGCTCAGCGGGAAGCCTGCTTCTCCCTCTCTCATTCCCCCTGCTTGTGTTCCCTCTCTCTGTGTTTCTCTCTGTCAAATAAATAAATAAATCTTAAAAAAAGAATGAAGGAAGGAAGGAAGGAAGGAAGGAAGGAAGGAAGGAAGGAAGGAAGGAAGGAAAGAAGTTACCTTTACCAAATTTCACTCTCAAATATTAAATGCTGCCATAAATCTCTACATATCTGAGGAAAGCCTGAAAAATAATGGACAGAGACCAAAACAAATAAACAAAAAGGCCTTGAAGGAGAAAGAAGGAAAAAAAAATGCTTTAATTATCACTAATGTCCTCGGAGAGATAAGAAAAGATACTGAATCCATGAAAAAGAACACGATGCTATTTTTAAAAAGGAACATTCCAAGAATAAGAAAAATTCTTGGAAATTAAAAGTATGAGCGCTCAAATAAAACACTCAGTGCAAGGAAGCTGGAAAAGAAGATAAAATATTTTAAAGAGTAAAACAAGAGATTTAAAAAATAAGAAGAAACTGAGTCCTAGAAATTTGGAGAATTAGACTAGTGTGTTCAATGTCCAAAGATTTTGAAGCCCAGAAAAAGAACTAATTAATATAGTAGTAATACAAGAGATTTCACAAAACTATAGATCAGTAGTTTCTAGATTGAAAGGGTATTGAGTAAATTAATAAATTGTTTTTAATAAAAATTAATAAAAATTAAAATTTAAAAAAAGAGGGGGCCTACCAAGTCACCAATATAATATCTTTAAAAAAAAATAAGAACCAGAACACTTTCCAAGAGAAAATACAAGTCACATCAAGGGATAGAAATCAAAATAATGATGGCCTTCTCAGTGACAGCTCTAGAAGTTAATGAGGCAGTGAATGAATTCCTTCAAAATTCTGAGAGAAAATAATTTTTATTTAGAATTCTACACTGGCTTCAAGGAAGGCTACACCTGGCTAAATTATCAAGCCAGAAACTAAAATAAAGATCTCTTTGGGCACATAAAGTGTCACCTCCCAAGCTACTGAGTGATAAAACTCTCCACCAAAACAAAAGAAACACCCAAAAGAGATGATAACTCAGGACCCAGAAAAGTTGGTAGCACTAGAGAGAAACAGAAGATTCTAAAGCCATCTAAAGAGTTAAAATGTATCATATACCCCAAAAACTCAGGACTCAAAATATATCAACCTTTATTTTTCTAAAAGATTTTATTTATTTGAGAGAGAGAGAGAGAGGGCAAGGGAGAGAACATGAATTGGGGGAGGGGTAGAGGGAGAAGCAGACTCCCCGCTAAGAGGGGAGCCCCACAAGAGTCTCCATTCCAGGACCCTGGGGTCATGACCTAAGCTGAAGGCAGACGTTGAATACACTGAGCCACCCAGTTGCCTCTATATCAGTCTTTACGTAGTAATGCATGCTGGAAGAAAATAGAGCACAGCCTTTAAAATTCTTAGGGAAAATAGCTTTCAACCTTGAAATTCTATCCAAACTATGTATCAAGTATTGGAGTAAGTAAATGTTGGTTTGTGCTCATGCAATATAGGGTTAGATCTTGGGATTATCACCTCCTCCCGTGGCTATGGGGAAGCTAATGATAGGGACACTATCATAAGGCCACAGGCCAGGCATCACCTCTACCTGCTATGCCATAAGCAAGCAATCTTACTATATATGGCACAGGTTGTGCACTGCACAAGTAAGGGAGGTAAAAGGGAGGATTTACATAAAGCACATCGGTGCTCTCTGGAGCTGTTCAGTTTTGGAACAGGTCGCAGTCATAGCAGGCATGAAGAGATAATCTTCTAGCAGTTTAGGTTGGAAGACTACAACCCCATGAAATAATACTCAGTATGATGTGTTTGGGAAAAAGCCAGGACAGCAATCTGCCACTTAATAAATAAGTTCAATGATCATAAAAATAATGCTGTGGGACTGTGCCTGCTAGCTATTTCAACATATATGTGCTGATCATATTTTCCCTTTTTCACAATCTTTCAATTCTAAAGAAATGTGGAAAGAGTGCAAGTAAAGGTTTTAGGTTCTTCAAAGAGTTACTCATTCTGAATGCTGAAGCATTACCAAACCTGTTATCTATAATTCATTAGTAAAAGCACAGGCTATGATCGTTTGGGGTGGGGTAGGGATAAAAGAATAAAGCACATTGTGAGATCTCACTGGATTGCATTTCAGAGGAAACCTCTCTGGGCTTGATGCCTGAGTTAGCCAATCTGAAATTTAAAACCGCAAAGCAAAGAACACACCAATTAAATTCAAAAGGAAAGCAAATAAAAAATATTTCATCAGAAAATTTCAGAGTTCCAAACGATATTACAAACTGAATATTAGAATATTTAAAGGCCTATAAACTAGGTAAGAATTTAGAATGTGACGGTTATTTCAAATAACATTAAATACCACCACATTTATGCATTTTTCAATTATCAGAATCTTAAATGTATCTTATATATATCGCCCTCTCCACCTTTTTGAATATCCTATCCTTCCCCACATCCAGACCTTACCCAACATTCAGAGCCAACTGAAAACTTCACTACCTCCCCCCATGCCTTCCCTGACCTTCCTATCCCATTATTTTTGCTCCCATGTGCCGCCCCATGGTTCTTGGTTCTTACCTAATGAAATAGCAGGTCTTGTTTCTTCAATTAGGTTTTAAGCTTCTTGAGAGCCAAAACCTTACCGTGGACTCCATGTATCCAATAGCACTTAGCTGAGCGTTGGAACTTAGTAGGCTCTCACGAGATCCTCTCCAGTTACGTTTCCATGTCCTGCAACATAAAGGGAATGTTTCCTTTTTTGCATCAGGACAAAGTGTTTCTTCAATTAGGAACATGATGTACAATCACAAACTCAAAACTTTGCATAAAATAGCCCTTGCCTAAAAAGGACTGTAGAAACACCATATCATATTTTTACAGACATTTTCATTTTCCAGGCCATCTTTTATCTAAGACCATCATCTCAGATACCTTGACAGTTCTGAAGTGTATGCCCACAGCCCAGACACCCTTTCTTGGCTCTAGAATTCTATACCCACTACCTCCTCTGTCTGAATATCTCAACCTAACTTACCTGAATTCAACTGGAGGAAATTCCATGAATGGCCTCCCCATCTACCCTATCCTATGAGCCAGGACCTCTGTGATTATACTTGAACCTCTCCATCATTAATCTCCCCCAACCCGTCTGTTGTCAGACCCCCTTTCCCATAACTGGCTTACTGTCATTCAAATATATCATATTTTTGCCATCACTCAGTCCGCCCGATTGTTTCCTGTCACCTGCCTCCTGCCACAGCCTTGGGACTAGTCTCTGGGCAGCCAGTCTTGTCACGCTTCCACTCCATCCTCCATACAACAACCAATACAATCTTTTATTTTTTTTTCATTTATTTATTTTTTTTTATTGTTACTAAAAAAAATTTTTTTCCAGTGTTCCAAGATTCATTCCCCATTCCCCACACCCAGTGCTCCACGCTTTAGGTGTCCCCAGTACCCACCACCAGGCTCTCCCATCCCTCCACCCCCCTCCCTCCAAGTCCCTCAGATTGTGTCCAAAGTCTCTGTTGTTTCATTTCCCTCCCTAGATTACCCTAGTTCCCATTTACTTTCCTTCTGGTGTAGTAGTATCATGCAAAATTCCCAATATGATCTTTTAACACAAATATGATATCAATTCCAGGCTGAAAACCTTCCGCCGGTTTCTCACTAGACTTAGAATAATATCAGTAGGTGCCATGGTGTGCCCTCAGGGCTCCCCCTTTAGAACCAAGGCGTACATCCCCCAGCTGCTGGGCATGAAGCGCGTCATCAAAGCTCTCCCCATGACTCGGCCTCAGATGAGAGCCACCTCAAACGAGATCACATTCTCTTCCTCAGGGAAGTTCCCATTCAACCAACCCCTCGTCAACTAGCCCTTGAGAAACAAGACTCGGCTGTCTGACCTAAGCTCATGGGAAGTCTGAAGGGCCCGGATAGTTTCTCACAGAATGAAGTGACAGTTTTCCTGAGACTGTCTTATAGTCCAACTTCTCTCTCTGCCCAGTCCTACTTTCTCCACTTTTCCTAGGTATTGATCCCTAGAGTGCTCACCAGTACACTTTCTAGAAGGCACTACAAGACCTGACCTCTGCTGACCCCTATACCATGATTCTGTAAGCCCTCAATACTCCTGTCACTCGGTTCCTTGCATATGGAAAATTTTTCTTTCTGCCTCAAGACGTATCTTAGACTCTACCTGGAACATTTAGTGCCTGTTCACCTTCATCAGCATCATTTCATCTTTGTCTGATTAATCCTTACCTTATATTCAAATCTTTTTGTTTAAAGATTCTATTTATTTGACAGAGTGAAACACAGCCAGAGAGGGAACACAAGCAGGGGGAGTGAGAGAGGGAGAAGCAGGCTTCCCGCCGAGCAGGGAGCCCGATGCAGGGCTCGATCCTGGGACTCCGGGATCATGACCTGAGCCAAAGGCAGACGCTTAATGACCGAGCCACCCAGGCGCCTCCCTATCTTCAAATCTTAACCCCAGCTCAAAGAAATCTTCCCTTGTCTCCAAGACTAGCTAGTTCCATCTATCAGTTCTTATAGGCTATTATACATCTCTTTTGAGGTACTTTAAAAGTACTATAATGAGATATTTTGTAACCAATTGTAACATTTGCCTCCTTTGTTAGAACATCTGATTCACATCGCTCTTATTTTTTACTATTGTTCTAACACAGAACTTTGCACTTAGCAGGTACTCAAAAAGTACCAAAATACTTTATGTTACATGTTTAATGATCAGTGATTTCACTGGAGTTATACAGCCCAATCCTCTTAGGGCAACAGTAAATAAATAAAAGGATGTAAAGTACTTGCCAGTCATATATGTCTACAAAGGAAGGATATGTTGATAGCTTAGTTCAACCCCTGGTCCTCCTGATAATGAAATAACCCATCGCGCCCAACCTTCCAACAAAGAATTCCAGAAGATACCTGAGAAACTACAACTACTCTGCTAAATTGCCAAAACCTATCAACAAAGAAATCCAGTAGGAGAAATCTTGTGGGGCAAAAGGAGGAAGAAACAGGATTCAGTATGTGTTAGGAAAAAGATTGTCTAACCCAAAATAGAACAGACTCTGAATAACAGGGTATGCTCCAGTTTGAGAAAACTGGGGAGGCAGAGGCCTCTGTGTGTTGGGGTGATGTGGGAGAAAGCAGCGTAGGCATATGTGACCCACCTTGTGTTTTTATGATATGGTACATGACCAGCTGAAATGTGGCTCTTCAGCTATACCGAGAGTATAGACACACAAGACAATAATAAGTAGAATGATTACAGCGAGTCTGATCTTAACATTCTTGCAATCACTAAACATGCCTGCTTTTAGACTCGTGTAAAATCCAGTTTGGGGTATTGGGGCTGAAGAGAGAGTGATTTACATGGACAAGTCTTTCATCCAAGTTCTCACACGACATGGCTCTAGCACACTGTGTGGCTGATTAATTCCATTGGAAACATAATTAGATCTTTGGGATTCCAGGATGAGTCAGCAAATAGATGTACGGTAGCTAAGGGCTTCATCCCCTGCCCTGTAGTCAAGTTTCACAGTTAATAACCTTAGGAGCTGGAGTCAGGAGACATCTTAGGGTAGAAAATCTACCTCTCTACCTCTCTACCTTCTGAACCTAACAAGAACACCCGAGGGACAGTATATGTCAAGCAAGTATGAAATGACGCATCAGTATTCGGGGGGAAAAAGTGATGGGTAAGGTTTTGAATGTAATGAGGAAGTCAGTAACAAGAGGATGGATGGATGGAGAGAAATGTCTGAAACCAGAAGCTTCATATGAAGGACAGAAACTAGAAATGAGCTATAGATGATTCTAGAATAGACTTTAGAGTCAGAGTTAGAAGTTAGGAGTTCAAGAAGTAATTTGCTGGCGCTATACTTAGGAGCCAGTGTTTTGGGGGCCACAAAGTCTCAGAGGGCTTGCTTTGGGGGCATTGCTATGGGGTGCTCCTGGAACTACACTTCCAGCCTTTCATAGTGTTGTGTCCTTCCTTTGCCAGAGAACAGTGTGGGCAGCTGATAAAGGAAATAGATGTCTTGAGCCTCGCTTATACTCATTCATTGAAACAGACATCTTGGCTTATTTACAACCCAAATCACCTTCCTCTCTGAAAGCGAAGTCGAGGATGAGGATTTTGTTTAACCCAAATAAGCTGAATAATGGCCTCAACCATTCTCTCCCTCTGTGCCAGAGGCAGACTGGATACAAGAAAAGCATCTGTGACTAATCAAAACAGGTTCAGTGCGCCCCCACTCCTCCAGGCCCAAACACTTAACTGAAAGCTTCCCTGGCTGTGATAGGGCCTAAACCTCATTACAGGAGTTTATCCAAGGCCTCCAGGAACAGGAAAATGACCGTGGCCATTTCAGGAGAGCGTAGGTGAACACACGATAACCTCCAAAGAAACGGCACTTTTCCACGGCTCGCATCCGGAATGCTATGTACAGGCGCACTGCAAAGGGTGCACTGCAAAGAGGCTGACGCCGAGTACGCATACTGTTTGTAGAGCTAGTCCCCAGTGCATTTATTTTAAACTTAATGAAATCAAAGCAGACTGTCCAGTGATACAGGCGTAGGGATGACAAAGAGAATTAAGAAATCTAGGACTGAAAATGAAAGACTAGATGGGAAGATAGGAAGAACCACCAATGTTTTTTCTCATTTAGAGTCTGAGGCCCTGGAAACACTCTCACAGAATGTTCTCCATGTTTCTTACATTTTTAACAGCGTGCCAAGAAAGTTTACTCTCCCATCCAAATCCAAAGGCTGAGTCTGAGAGCCAAGCCTCCCTTCAGTAACTATACCACAAGGATGGGAAGGATACCAGAAGGAACAAGTTCCTGGGTCCATGCCAGCTGCTTTATTACTTATTAACTTCTTTTCTATAGCCTTCAGCATGGCAAGAAAAGCTTCCTTTAATTATCAGCAGGAATGAAGAAGCCACAAGGGGAAACCGGAGCCAGACAACTGCAGTGGCGCTGATTACAGCCGGGCTCTTATCAAAGCTGACACAGCGCCCAGGCCGGGCACCGAGGGGGCTGGGAGCCCACGGCGCGCGGGGGAGGGAACCTGGAAGGCTCGGTGCAGGGGAATTCTGTTGCAATGAATTCTCAACCAAGAGGGGCTTTTTCTTCTTCTCTCTCTCTTCTTCCAGTTCAGGAAACTTGAACGCCAGGGTTGCCAGAGATAAGAACATAGAGACAGGGTACACAACCTCTAAGTGCAGGTGGCTGGTGCGGCAGAGCAGGGGGAGCCTGGAGGCCGAGACCAGGCTAAGGGAAGAGATCACTAAGCAGGGCTCAGGCTCAAAGGCAGCCTTCAGGCCTGTGCATAAGTACAAACATTAGCATTAGGCCATCTTGTCAGCAAGCAGAGAAGTTGAGAATGTACGAGAAGGGTTGGAGAACACCTGGGAGCCCCTTCCCGCCCAGATATAACCTCCCCTTCTGGCTTCCGCTGTGTCCAAGAAATCGTCATTGGAAGACCGGATCCAGGACTGCCTTCTCCCTAAAATACTAACGCCTTCTCATGACTATGTCTGTCCCAGTTCCACCAGGAAAACGCTTTGGAGAGAGAAGGGGAAGCAGACACAACAGAATCGTGAAAAAAAGATATTGGGAGGACCGAAAAGAAACCACCCACTTTCCTAACTTCCCAGGCCTATGGAATTTTCAGAATGTACCATCTAAGGGATCTTCTGGTTTTGTGCTACAGTACAATTCTGTTGTGGAAAAGTGTGTTAGTTACATCACGCCTTTGGTTAGCCTCCAAGAAGAAGACATACCTATGCAAGGCAACGGGGTAGGCAAGAATGAGCGAATGCAGGGAGATGTTTCCATGAGCACCTACAAAAAGGACGTGAGCTCTCTTGTCTTCAGAAAATCCTGGCACACATGAAAAGGCCACCAGAACCTTAAAAAAAAAAAACAAAAAAACAAAAACTAAGATGCTCTAGTGGTAGAAAAAGCTCTCTGCCAAAAGTCGATCAGCCCGTCCTGTCCCGAATGACAGCTATGACAATGAAATGCTACATGGCATACCCAGTGTCCAATACATCGATGGCCGATGAAAATTTGCAGCGCCATGGAGGAGGAGAAAAGTGCCTTCCTAAAGTACACTTGCAGAAAAGTGGTGAACTGTAGAAGTTTGATGGGGAAAAGCTCGGTGGACTGGGGCAACATGGTAGCATGGAACAGCTTTGTGGACAAGCTCAGAAACAAACATAAAAAAATAAAAGTTGAATGAAAGAAAAGTGTGGACAGGGTCAGGGGGATGACACTTCATGGTCTCTGGCAGGAAATGCCCAAACAGGCACATGTGGAGCGGTGACTATAAGAGGAGAGTGTATTAAGGAAAAGCAAGCAAGCAAGCAAGAGAGAGAGAGAGAGAGAAGGGAAAGAAGGGAAGAAGAAAGTTTTACTTTTTTATTTTTATAAAAAGCTAAAATGGTCTTTTAAAAATGTTTGGCTTACTGGACAGAAGAAAAAAACTGCAAATTTTTATGGCGTGTACATGTTTTTATGATAGGAGAGATAAAGTGAGATAAAGTACTTTGACAAAATAATGTTACAGTTATTATTAATGCACTGACTTTGCCCCCCCTTATCCAAGACTGACTTCTCTACCACAATTTAAAGGCAAACATCTTGGCCAGTGTCCAGGGAAACCCTTGTGTTTTTACGTGGCTATAGTTTAATGTTACTAGCATAGATATGGTTTATGATAATCCAGATTATATGAGTATTCTCTTCTTTCTCAACTTTTGCTTCCCAAAATGGTGTGGTTCTGTAGATAATATAGCAGATGGCTGGGAGGGAGTCTTGAGACTGGCTTTTCTTTATTGCCCTTGACCTCTATTCTCTGATTTGGGGGGAAAAACAAGCCCTGAAGTTCACTCACCATCATCAGTACCAAATGCATAGCGGCCTTCATCCACAAGTATAAATAAAATCAAAACCAATACACAAAAATCTTTTGACGGTAGATGCCTCTAGGAGGAAAATTGGGTGGTTTAAGGCAAAGGGGTGGGAGAGAGATTGACTTTTCAGTGGAGACTTGATACCTTTTCACCGGCCTGCTGTGTGCATTTATTCTATATTCAGAAGCAATTTTTAAATAGGAAATACATGAAATACTTGGTTAGACGCTGCTGACGGAAACACTAGACACCCCTTGTCTTAAGGAGCTTATGGTATCGTTTGGGAGACATGTTATTATTTTAAAAGAAAAGAATTATAGATATTCTATGTTGGCCCTTCCACTAACCAGTCACTAAGTTATTTAGCTACTCTGACTTCTGTTTCTTATTTGTGGAAAGAGAAGACTGAACGAAGTAACCACCTAGCTAATTTGACTGGTGTGTCATTCATTCATTCATTTCAATTATCGATTCAAGAAAGTTTTAGTAGGTACTGTGTTGGTTGCCTTTTCCTGTATAACCACCCCAAGCCTTAGTCCCTTAAAATACCAACCATGTATTCAGCTCATAATTTGGCAGAGTGGCAACCTGGGTGGGGCTCAGCTGTGTGGTTCTTCTTCTAGTCTCACTTGGGCTCACTAATGTGATTAATTAATTAATTTTTAGAGGCAGGGGCAAGGGAAAGGGAGAGAAAAAATCCCAAGCAGACTCCCTGCTTAGCATGGAGCCCGACTTGGAGCTCAATCTCACAACACTGTGATCACAACCTGAGCTGAAATCAAGAGTCGGACACAACCAACCGTGATACCCAGGGGCCCTAAGAAAAACTCTTTTCAGACCTCTGCTTACCTCACATTAGTTAATGTTCCATTAACAACATCGCGTCCAGGCCAGATTGAAGGAGTGGAAAAAGAGACTCCAAACTATGCAGTCCATTGCCCAGGGCTGAGAAGGGAGAGAAGAAGAATGTGTGGGCATTTTTTCAATCTACTACAAGCATCTTTGTTATGCCAGATCCTTACCTTCGTAGAGTGGACATTTTTACACTTCCTGTCACTGAGTCTCTACTGCTAGCAAATGATAATTGTGAAAATCTGGGCTGAGATGGATTGTAGAGCAAATCTCAGAAAAGAAATGGTGAAGTCCACGCAGTTATTAACATTAGTTAACCACAACCTTCTTGGGAGAGCCTAGTCTGACCAGACTTCCCAAAATGTTTATTCAGGTCTGTATTGACATTTTGCCTTAAAAAAAAAAATCTGTTTGCAAGCCCACATTTCGGCATTACTGGGTTTAGACTCCTGAACTGTTAAGAGAAGCAGTGATTGTTAACTGATTTCCCTTCCTGGGGCTCATGAATTCTTTTTTTTTTAACTACTGCTTGCAGAGCAATAAGGCATATGACCACAGGGAACGGCAGGAATCAATCAATTAACAAGGGGTTCCTAACACTGGCCAGACAGCGGAGGGATAAAATGAGGCCAAATACCACTGCTTCCCTCGGGAAGCTTAGCATGCACCTGGGGGAGAAACAAAACAAAACAAAAACAAAAAACTAACATGTCCAAAGAGAGATAACGAATAATACCAGGTAGCAAGTGAGACGATGTTCACCCCAGTCCTCTGCAAGTATAACGTTTCTCCAGGTGTTCCAGCTGCTCTTACACGGGCTACTCCCCCGTTTCCTGCTGCGTCAAGTGTCCCATAGTAAATTACCCTGTGGAGAGGAAATGTTACTCAGTCTGACATCACTGGACTCTATCACACCCTCTCACACACCTGCTTACAACCTCACATCCCTCACACACCTGTCATCACCCGCAAAACACTCCCCTCCTCTAACCTATACATCAGCCTATAAATTCACATCCAAATTTTTCCACTTAGATAAGCCATCCCTCCCAAACGTGCAAACCCAGAATGAGGAGATGTGACTCTTTAAAAATCGTGGAAAAAAATGCAGCAGCAAAAAAGTTCCAACTTTTCCTCCTGTATCAGGACTCTGAAGAGAAATCAAAGTCCATGTGGATACTGGGGCACCTGGGTGGCTCAGTTGGTTGGGCGACTGCCTTCGGCTCAGGTCATGATCCCGGAGATCCGGGATCGAGTCCCACATCGGGCTCCCTGCTCGGCGGGAAGCCTGCTTCTCCCTCTCTCACTCCCCCTGCTTGTGTTCCCTCTCTTGCTGAGTTTCTCTCTGCCAAATAAATAAAATCTTAAAAAAAAAAAACCAACAACAAAGTCCATGTGCATAATGACCCAAATGGCAGAAGCAGCTTGAGAAGGGAGGATTACCTACCAAGAGGGCACCTTCCTGGGCATCAGAGGGACTGAGTTTGAAAGATGATGTTACTATTTTCTCATGGTATATATTTGGGACAGTTGCACTGTGACTGAGTTTTCTTATCTTTCCAGTGAAAGCAAAGAATGTTACATCTCCCCTATCTACCTTATAAGGTTATTATAATTTTCCCCTCTAATATATAATATTTCAAATCTCCCTATAAAATACAAATAATCAATGGGTTAGTAGCTATATAAAGCCAGGAGTGATACTCAAAATACTGACTGATGTGTGTTGGCACGGACTGATCAAAGAAGACGCCCAGCCCCCAAGATAAACACTGCTCCTTACGAGCAGAATGCCCCCGTCTCGGCAGATCTCCATCCGGTCTGCGGGCAGGGAGAGTGGTCTGACCAGCAAAGCAGGCACACAAAGCTTTCTGCGGGTCCGGCCACTGTTCAAATAAGTACTTATTAAGGTACCCGTAAATTCCTAGTGGTAATGTGAATTTTTAAAAACGGAAACTTAAAATTTAAAGAAAGCATGACCATAATAAAACACTAATAAAATGAATTAAAATGTGATTGGAATAGTCCCCTTTCCACACACTGGGAAGCATTTAGAAGACTTCTGAGTACTTTCTCCTCTAAACTGACTCAAGAGCAAATGACTATCAACCACCACAGAAGTGTCTGTCTTTGCTCACGCCAATGGAAGTCCGCTTCCTTCGGGCTAATGATCAAAGAGGCTGCAGAAGAGATACTCCCACATCAGAAGGTACCCTTTCCTGCACGTTACAATAAATAGGATAGACGGCATTCTAAACCCGGTGGACCTCAATGTAAGTAATAGGTCAGATGTGTTCTCCTATGATATTTAAAAAGTGAATTTGGGTCCCGTAAATGCGTAAAAGCCCCACTGCTAGGACTGATGCATATCAAGACATGCCTGGCGAACCAGTGCACTAGATTTGCCAAATGTCTATTTGAATGAGGGATGAAGAAACCTCCCAGGGGAGAATTCATTCAAAGGGAAGAGAAGGTCAAACAGATAAGCCTGGCCTGTGGGGTCAGGGAAGTGACAATCCTAAGGTCTGCACGGGGTCTGCCACTAGAACTTGAGTCCTGCAGATGTGGTGGGGGTAGGTGGCTACATGAAGGAGAACTGGAGTTTCCAGCTATTAATTAGCATCAGCTGCACTGCTCCGGTCAACCTCTGAACCCCCACCGGCCCACCACCATCATTCGGCCCTCGCCTGAGACCTCACGCACCCAGGGTATCAACAGCCCCGCAGGCCCCGTGGTGTCCAGAGGGTGCAGCTGGGTCAGGAGAAGCCCCTCGAGCGCCCAGCAGATGGCAGTCATGTCTGGTCCAGGGAGCCAAGTCTGTGAATGCCCTAGAGAAGAAAATTGTTCAGTGCGCGGCAGAGTCCACGTGGCAGCTCGCTGGACTCCAGAGCCTAGGCTGGAGGTGCCCGGAGGGGAGCGAAGCTCAAGGTTCCAGAATACATATGGATCCTGAGAATGTTGGATCGCCGCCTCCACCCAGGGCTCCACAGCCGGGGACCTTGCCCTCTCTCCGTCTCCTCCCATTTTCTAGGCGGGTGGAAAGGCCATCTCTAAGCCAACGACTTCAATGTTGTGGCACCATCCCAAACCTTTCTACTCCACTCCAGACTCACATATCTCACTGTCTACTGCGTTTCTCTCCACCTGAATACCAAATGAGAAATGTCTGAAACTGAACTCCTAATCTTCTCCCCGTCAAACACAGCCTCAGCCTGCAGCCTTCCTTATCCCAGTTGATGGGACTTTCGTCCTTCTAATCCATCAGGCAGAAACTTTTGCCATCATCCTCACTTCCCTTCTTTCCCTCACCTTCACATCCAATTCATCAGCAAATACTAAAATCCGGTTGACTTCCCTACGGTCTGGGCAGCTTGAGCTCGGGTCTGAGGAACCACACCTCTTTTGCCTGGGTCACTTCAACACATCAAAGTGTGGACTTGGAACTCAAATGCTTATCTTTCTAGTGCCAGATGACAGTGGGGAGAAATAAGCCAGTAAGTTGGCTTCCATTAAAAACCCGAAATGAGAAAACTCATAAAATGACCTCTATCAGGACGTGCGTGTCAAACATCCCTCAAGTAGAATTCATGCGACACAGTGTCCTTCCTATGAAAATCCTACCATTACTTGAAGGTGCAGTAGACTTCTTCCTTACATTCAGCCTTTCTCAACAACACTGTACGGGGCTCTTCCGGCCCAAAAGTCCTACTGAACTGACAATGCATATAGTTGATCTAGCATCTGATTTCCTTCTGTCTTGTATTGCAAGCTAATCCTTTCATGAGTTTTAATCTTGTTGTTCCATCTACATATGAGGCAGAGGTCTTGGCTTCAGCTGAAAGTGGGATTCGGATATGTCTGAGGTCTGGCCTGTGTGATGACTGATGGGTGTGGCCATCGTAAGTTATTTGCATATAAAGTTTTTGCTTCAGAGGATTTTGAGTACGTGGGTGTGTGCCTTCCAGGGTGGGTGAGGGGAAGATCAGGGACTGGGCCAAGGGGAGTGTCTGACTTCAGATATTAGCTCCCTGCTCAACCTGTGGATTCAAGTCTGAGCCCAATAGAGAGGACATCTGAGGAATTTGGCGGGGAGGGGGAAAGAAGGAGGGAGCAAGTCAAGGGTTCAGGGAGCTAAGCTGTTCGGCTTTGATATCTCCATGCTGAAGAGAAGCAGAGAACAGGTGAACCAAGCACGCTGCTTGCTTCTCGGGGTCTCAAGTCTAGCAGGGAGGCTCAGAGTGGGTCAGGGTCCCCAAAAGCAAATTTGGATCCCATTACAAAAAAAGTTCCAGATTCCCTTCAAGGACAGATGGGTAAAACGACTTACTAGCAGTTTACATGGGCAGATTATGTGCTTGAGCTGACTTCTTTCTTGATTTTCAAGTACAACCATTTGTACAAGCTTCTCCTCCCCTGTGCTACTCTGGTAACTCCCCGGTTGGTAAATCAAGGACAGGGTGAGGGCACCTTTGTCAAATATGGCATCTCAGGAGGACACTGAGGGCAGTGGCAGTGGTCTGTGACTACCCTCATGTGACATCAAGTACATGGCCCTGGGTGGGAAAAAAAATGTGAAGATTGGTCACGACCACTCCCAGAACATGCCCAACAACGAATACCCTAGTGGCACGGCAAGGATAGTGGGGAATTGTATGGGATTTTAACTTCCTACCTTTTTCAGGGAGTTAGCCTGATTTGGAGAAATTTCAATTATTAGTTTTCCAGTGACCTTACAAAACCCATAGACAAGCAAGACGCAGGACACCGGAAGCCAATGCAGATGTCACAGGTGCGACGCCCAGGGTGTACGCTTATCTGGGGTGTCCCAGACCATCAATATAGTGCATTCTGGTTAATCCGATTCTTAAAAAATTTTAAAAAAGTAACAAGTGTCCTTTTGAATCCAAGATATCAGAAGCCCAAGTCAGGTTCGGATCCAATTTCTAGCAGTAGAATTGGGAAAGTCATATAAATTAAATTGAATTTTCCTTAAAATAAAAAAAAAAAAAGACCTTTTACATCTTAGCCTGACTTCTTTGAGGGTTGTCAGGGTAGTCGACTGAGATCATCTCTGTGAAAGAGCTTTAAAAACTATAATTCATCACATCGTCTGTCAGGATGGCTGAGTGGTCACCAGACTCCACACTACCACATGCTGTAAACTTAAAATACTGTTATTCGTATAATAATGCATCCATTCACATAACCCAAGATTGAGGACTGAGACAACAGCTAGAATAATTTAAATTTTTTCGGAATTTACCTCATGAGCTAAATGTTTGTAACAAAACATAATTGATTGATTTTCCAGTTCATCTTGCATCCCTGAGTCTTTAGGTGAAGTTATGTATTAGTGAGATGCCCCACACAGCATGAGTGTCTCAGCAAACACAGACAGAAGAAAAATCAGTTTGTAGGTTACCCTCTTACTTATGAAATAAAAGATACCCCAGGTGAATGATCTTGTTCCTTATCCTCTTCAATGTTTTAATTCCAGACGATGCTGTCCACCCTGTAAACATCTCCCTATCACTTGATCTCTTGGTCTGCTGTCATTTGTCACTCTCCCAATTACAAAAGCTAAAGGACTTCAGTGCCCTCCAGTGACACGGATGTCTTAGCAGGAGGAGAGACAGCACTTCTTAGACTTCGGCTTCTTGAAAAGAGATGGCTCAGTGGCTTTTCCTAATATTGCTATTATCACATTTTCCAACTCAGGGAAATTAACAACATCTCACACTTTGGTCCCGGCAAAATATAAATGACTGACCAATACTCTGTTCCCATCAGGATTTTTCTGTCATTCAATTTGTGGCATAATCTCAAAGACATCACAAAGATCTGGAAAAAAAATCACATTCTACATTACATTGATTCTTTTATTTTTATTTCTTTTTTCATGTATAATCAGCATGCACTAAGACATGTAGATTTTCAGAGTGCTCCGTTTTAACAACTGAATGCACCAGCTGAAAGAGTTTATAAAGTATGGCCATCAGACACACCCATCTGCAGCAGTAGGACGAAATGGTAAATCTGTGTTTTATTCAGCTTCTCCCTGAGCTAGCATTTTGCCACACACAGTAGATTTCCTGAGTAAATGAGATTCGAGTACAGTTTGTAGAGACAAGAATCTCAGTTCGGAGCCTGTCCACGTCTGATGCTAATTTGGATGTCAGATATTTTGTACGTTTGTACACATCCTTATATTTTCTCATTACAAAGGTAACTCATGTTTGTTGCAAGAACAAAAAAATTCGGAAAAAAATCTCAAAAAGAAAATCCAAAAGGCTATTTTACAAATATAAAAACATTCCGTCTTTGTAATAAAAGGGAACAATCACCCATAATCCCACCACGCGGACGAAATCCATCCTCACTTTGTATCTTACAATTTTCTTCCAAATTTATGTTTGACAGATTTAAGTACTCTTTTTTTAAAGTGAGATCTTACTGTGCATACAGTTTTACGTTGGTAGATGAAATAAGGAATTTGTGACTTGAAGTTCAGCGTCCACCGCGCAGACTACACACCCCTCGTTGCGGAGTCGGTCGCTCCCTGGAGAAGACAGGCCCTAGGGTGGAACTCAAGGCCACCTGGCCCAGGACCCCACCTCACGTGAGAAGTCACCACCGAAGAACCCCTCGTGAGCCTCTTCAGCATTTTGTAAATTGTCTGGAAGACTGACAGGAACCTTCTGAATGTCGAATTCAAAACTTGTAAAATGTTGGAGGAAATTTAGCGATCAATATGCATAAGCCTCTGTCTTCTGGCCAATTACTGAGCTCCCTGTGCGAGCAAATGCTTCGCAGCACTGCCTGGCATCAGGGCCCTACTGCCGATGCCATAAATCATGTGCCTGGGAAGATCAGGGCGGAGGTGAGCGCGTGTTTCTCATCCTGTCACTGAAGCTCAGTGCGATTCTGAGATTGTGCACTGATGAATTGAATTTCCAGGACAAATGATACAGTAAAAACCAACAAGATAAATTTTCACGGGCAAATTTATTCAAAGTTCTTATTTTCTCAATTGCTTTGTTAGCGTTTTCACAGACCTTCAAAGCCCCATGTTTCCAATCTGCTGCACCTTCAATATGAAATCTCTTTATTTTTGTGCAAAGAAACATCAGCTTTTTAATCTTCAAGTAACACCCCCATATATATTTATATAATATTTATTCTTTTCCCCCTCCTGAATAGATAGATCCCAAGAAGAATGAAGTAACAAGAGATCTTCTCCAGGCAATCTGTAAGATAGGGGCTGTGTTAACAAAGACAGGGGAGGGGAGGGAAAAAAAAAAAAAAGGCAAGAAGAAATCGATTCCCAGTAAATTCAGCCAAAGAAAGCCTGTGATTCAGCAAAAGAAAGCCATGGATGGTTTTGTTCGGCTCCCAGGAGCGCATATCACTGCCGCTGGGAAAAGGCTGCTCCGTAATCTCAGCCTTGGCAGGCTGCCAGAAGTAAGGAACATTACTCATAGCTATCCTTTCTTTCTTTTTAGGAAATCCAGCTCCAAGAGAAGATCCCAGGCTGTCTAAAAGAAGCTACCTATGAAGAAAAATGAGAACAATTAAGCCCTAAATCTGTACACGAAACTTTAACAGCTGAGACTGGAAAATGAAAATGGAGATAATGCTAATGATTATGTTTTATAGCCCCAACACGCCTTACATCTGGAAGCGTTCCAAAGCCCTCAGCAGGTTGTCACATTGATAGAAGGGGCCCCCGCTGAGACGCAGCTGCTGCTGGGGAAGAGCCGGCATCTGGAGAACAGCTGCATAGCAACCTCAGGAACACGGAGCAGGAAGGCAAGAGCAGCGCTCCGAGGGCGCCCCTTCCACCTGGAGCCTCCCTCCTTGGCTCCCAGGAAAGGCGGAGGCATCACATTGACTAACTAGTGGAAACGCAATAAAAGCTTAACTCTCGGTAAACCCTGGAGAAGGCGACCGTCTGGATGATTCCGCCTTCTACTTAGCTGGAAGGGTTTTGACACACCGAAGCATCGACGTTTGCTGAGCCCTTAAAGGCGAAAACTTGTCTAACACGTATCATTGGATTCTCTGACTTTCTCCACTCAAATCGGCCAGAAATTCCTAATGTTAGGCTTTAAATTCATCCAGCATCCGTCAATGTGAAAAGGTTTATGTGATAAAGAAGCTTCCAGAGCATTCTGTCTGTATACCACTGTGTGTGCGCGCGCACACACACACGCACTCACTCACTCATACACAGGCTTAGGGAGAGGGAGGAGGAGAGGGAGAGCGAGAGAAAAATGACATTGTGACAGGAATTAGCAGACTGCATTGCTGCTTTCACCCTTCCATTAAGGAGCAGTGTGACCTTGAATTAGTCACCTCAATTCTGTGCTAAAATGAGGGGGGATCATTAGATGTCCTTTAAGGTCAAATATCAATGTCAGCGATTAAGAACTGTATTACTCCAAATTCCTTTCTTCTTCTCCCTCCTTTTCTATTTTTTCTTTCCTTCTTTCCTTCTTTCTTTTCTTTTTCCTTCTTTCTTCCTTTCTTTTCTTTTTTCCTCTCTCCCTTTCTTTTCTTTCCATCCTCCTCCCTCTCTCCCTTCCTTCCGTCCTTCCTTTCTCTCCCTTTCTCCCGATCCCTAGTTATTCATTATTCGAAGTGTTAAAACTCGTGAGCCAAGTGAACCTGAAAGGCAGTGCAGCCCAGAACCCCAAGGTGCACAGACTGGGCTTGACACGAGGGGTGCATTTCCAACTAGATGGCACTGTAACATTGTTAGGACACCTTCTAATGATCACATTCCCTCCGTAGCCTGCCCCCATATTTGTGAATCATATGTACTGGGAAGATAGGAAAGAGAGAGGTCAGCATGGACCAAACTAGCCTGAAAAGGCTTGATGGAAGCAGTCTCTGGAGATAGCGTAGGATAGGGATTGAAAGTGACGATTAAGGAAGATATGCTAGTTGGGAACACAGTATGTGCAAAAGCCAGAACCTACCATACACCTGGTCTGCATGGGCCCAGGAAGATTCAGGGCAGGGGCCACACACTCCGATGGCCCCCTGGGGGCAGCTGAAGCAGGCCTGAGCTCTACAGTAGGGAGCAGTGCAGACTGTAGTGAACCAGAGAGCCTGGGCCCAGTGTAAGGACTTTGCTGGGAATTTTATAAAATACCGACTGAGCAAAACAAAGAGATCTCCAAGCAAGATAAGCCCAGTCTGTGACCTGGCATAATTATTTTAAATGGCTCATGGTATTATTTTTTAAAAAAGAAGTAAAAGGAATCAAAATTACATGGCCTTCATAAAAAAATAAGTCAACTTAAGGTCTTGATGAATAAAACATGATGAGGTTAATTTTAAATCCCTTTTATGCTATCTGTCTCCTGGAGAATTTTCCATTGTCCTTGTACAATAATGTAAGTTATCACATTAGGGATTTTTTTTTGCTCATCCATAAATAGCTCCTTCACCCATAACCCATGGATGACAGCCTACTTTTATTATGTAGACGTGTTTCCAACTATGAAAAAGCTATTTCCAGGAAGTCCAAATCTCACAGCAATATTGCTGTCAGTTAGTCTGGGATGCATATGTTGGGCAAATGTTGCAACAGGGAAAGTTTCTGTGCTGAGCCTTATTCTGATTCAGCAGAAGAAGGAAAAATGAGAAAGAAAACTGGCATCCTAGCACTGGGAAGAAATCTTGGCAGCCAGGGCTAAGGGTAATTACCAAAACCAGAAGCCGGAAGACTTCTTGTTTGTTCTTCAAAAGGTCCCCAGGACCCAAGAGAGGCCAAACGATAAACCAAACTGTATTGCAGAGATCCGTATTGATAAACGGTGTTTACAGTTAAAATTATTTGTTTCTGTAATTCAATTATCCCTTCTATGAGAAACCCGGTCTAGGAAAGAGGAAGCTTAAGCCATAAAAATGTTAGGATTTCCATTCTAGAGGGAAGTTATGACTAAGCCGGAGCCGGAAGCAGAGATCTGTAGGCTTAAAGGGCTGTATTCCCAGTAGTTTTGGCAAGACCCCGCCCACCACACCCTCTGAGGCTGTTACACCCACCAACAGCCCACCATTGGCTCTGTTCCTGAGCCTCGTTTGACTACCCGAGACCCCAACAGACTACGTTCAAGGCTGGGTCGCAGCACTGAGAAGGGCTTGCGGCTGATAGGAAATAGGGATTCGAACAAATCCTGGCTTGAACTGTGCCCTTAGGTAAGCCTGGAGAAACCAGGTGTCTGACCACCGAAGTCCTCTTGGAGACTGCCTTTGCCCGCCAGCCAGTGCCCTCGCCCTGCCTTGGGACTCTCCTTGCCGGCAGTCTCACACAGCCTCTTCCAGGAGCCTGTCCCAAAATAAAAAATAAAATAAAACCAAGAACACAATAAAGAACTGAGATAAGGCCTGCGAAGAACTGGAGGAGGGTCTGATGGATAGGAAGCACTCAGAACAACTGGCTATTCCTATCTGCATCATCTTTCAGGAGACCACCAGGACGTACTCTGTCATCCTCGATGACAGCCCCACAGACAACCTTGATTTCTGTCCTCTCCAGCTTTGCATCCCCATAGGGCCAAGCACTTCTGTTCCTCTGACCTCTCTGGCAAGTCTCCCTCCCCTTCCAGGCCTTTCTGTCCTGCCCTCTTGGAACCCCTCCTCTACGGGTAATTGGCCTACCCATTCTACATCTGCCTTCATCTTGGGTGATTTAAGCATTTACATAAATGATGGTGTATACAAACATCAAATCTAGGATTGCAAACTTCAGTGTCCATACGAGCAAAGCAGGGAATAGGGGTGAACAAAACAAGCCAACCTCGGAGTATAACGAGACAGCGCACAGCGGCGATGGCATGGCCATTAAAGGAGAGGGGCGGGGAGGGGCAGGCTAGAAACTGAAGGCGCCCCATCTCAGCACCAGCAGGAGATGCCACATGAGAATGCAAATTTCTAGAGAAAATAGACATCCAAGATTCCTGAATGTTGGCAGCTTAAAAAAAAAAAAAAAGCAGATTGCAGGCCAAATAAAATAAGTCTATGGGCCAGATTCTGCACCTGGGTACCACGTTAGAAACAATGCCTCAGCTCCCTCTGCCTCCTAGGCAGCATCCTTTTCTCCTGACCTCCACTGCTCTCTGCGCTGTCCTCTAGGTCTCTCTTTCAAACCCCACCTTCATCCGTAAATTCTTACATGTCCCCCAGACCTCATAGTAACCATCACCCCTTCAGCTCCCCATTTCCTATTGCTATAGTATAACAACTTGCTCTTCTCAACTT
This sequence comes from Spilogale gracilis, assembly GCA_004023965.1. NCBI lineage: Eukaryota > Metazoa > Chordata > Mammalia > Carnivora > Mephitidae > Spilogale > Spilogale gracilis. Next base: position 103,584 of record PITA01003295.1, read on the forward strand.
CCTACTTACTTACCTGGACTCTCCTCTAGGCTGTACGTATGAGACAGACTGGCAAGTGCTTGACCATATCCCCCTTGCTCGGCAGAGTGCCTGGCACACTGGGGACGCTCGAAAAATCATTTTTTTAAAATATTTTTATTTACTTGACAGCGAGAAACACAGCCAGAGAGGGAACACAAGCAGGGGGAGTGAGAGAGGGAGAAGCAGGCCTCCCGCAGAGCAGGGAGCCCGATGTGGGGCTCGATCCCGGGTCTCCGGGATCATGACCTGAGCCGAAGGCTGTCGCTTAACCAACTGAGCCACCCGGGCGCCCCTCAAAAAATCATTTTTAGACGAATCAAAAAATAATTCATCAATCGCTGCTCTGCCCTCTAATCTCAATGCTGAGATCCGTGTGCATATTTCTTAAATTCTGTCTTCACCTGGACAGACCCTCAGAAGCTAAAATTTACCACATCTGTGATGGTTTTAAAAATATGTCCATAAATTCTCCTTTCAAAAGAGGAGGAGCTTAATCTTCCTTCCTTTGAGTAAAGGCTAGATTTAGCTGCTGCTTCTAACAACAGAATGCAGCAGGAGTGGCGGATGCCACTTCCAAGATTAGATTGTGGAAAGACTGTGTCAGTGCATTCGGGATGCTATAGCAAGGATCCTACAGACTGGGTGACTGACAAACAACAGGAATGAATTGCTCGCAGTTCTGGAGGCTCTAAGGTCAAGATCAAGGTGCCAGCATGGTCTGGTGAGGGCCCTCTCCTAGGTCAAAGATTTGTTGTATCTTCACAGAGTGGAGGGGGTGAGGAAACTCTCTGAAGCCTCTTTTATAAAGGCATGAACCCCATTCACGAGAGATTCACCCTCATGACTGAATCTTACTTCTTAATCTCTTGGAGGTTAGGTTTCAATATATGAATTTTGAGGGGACACCTTCAGGCCACAACAAAAACTATGACTTCTTTGGGGTTCAGGCTCTCCCTTTTTCCCTCCTTCCCTCTCTGTCTCTTTCCTCCTCGCTCTGGCCGCGCTGGCTTGGGAGGAAGCCACGTTGTGGCCGTTGTGTGGAGAAGTCCACGTGATAAGCAACCACAACCGCCAACAGCCACGTGAGTGAGTTTGGAAGGGGATCCTCCAGACCCAGTCAGATTTTTAGGGAGCAGCCCCCAGTGCTGCCAGCTCGACTGAAAGCCATGAGACATCCTGAGTTAGAACCTTCCAGCTAAGGCACTCCCTGATCCCTCACCCTAAAAAACTATGTGATATAATGAAGTTTATTAAGACTAAGTTTCTGATATTTTACACAACACAAGAGATAACTAATAAAACACCTCAAAATTGAAATAATCTTTATCCTTCATTATCCCTCTCCTCCCTCACTGGCAAACTGAATTCACCTCTGAAATCCCCTGTTCTATTAAGGGCTCAAGTCTTTGAAGTCACCAAGGCCACGAACTCAGGGTCCCCTTTGGAGCCCCTCTGTGCTCCCTCGCATCCTCTGTTGAGTTGATGGTCCAGACCTGAGGTCAACACTACAAAATGCACGGCTCATTCCCCCACTCTCCATTCCCTTTGCTGTCTTCCCACTTCACCTGCTTACTCTTCGCCTAATTCGGTCCTCCCACTCTGATTTTGCTCCTCATTAGCCAGACTTCTAGGTAAATTTTTAATCAATAGGTCATTTTCATGATCAGAAACTTTAATTGTTTTCCATTATTAATGGAAAAAAATCCAAATATCTTAGAATGATACAACTTGGCCTAAATCCTCTTTCCAACCTTACTCCTTACCACCATTGTTCAAATATTCCAAGCTCATGCAACAAATAGTTCTGGGATAGTATTATGGCTCGCTCCTCCGTGTTCCAGTTACCCACTGCCACTTAAATACTATGCCCCAAACTTAGTGATTTAAACAACCACTTGGTTTGATCATGATTGTATGGGTCAAAAATTTCAACAAGATGTGGTTGGTTTGTCTCTGGTCCACACAGCTTCAGCTCGGCTGGAGGAATCTACTTCTGACATGACTTCTTCACCTACTCATCTGTCATCTTGATGCCCATTGGCCTTTCTATCCGCATGGCATCTCAACTTCCCAAGATGACTTTGGCATCTTCGTGATGGTCTCAGGATAACCTAGTGGTTATCCTTTTTGTATGGTGGCTAGTTTCCCACAGGAAGTTTTCCAAGACTAAACATTCTTTTTTTTAAAATTTTTTTTTAAGATTTTTTATTTATTTGACAAAGAGAAACACAGCCAGAGAGGGAACACAAGCAGGGGGAGTGAGAGAGGGAGAAGCAGGCTTCCCACGGAGCAGGGAGCCCGATGTGGGACTCAAACCTGGGTCTCCGGGATCATGACCCGAGCCGAAGGCAGTCGCCCAACCAACTGAGCCACCCAGGTGCCCGAGACTGAACATTCTAAGTGACTCAAGTTTCTTATGACTTATTCTTGGGAGTCAAGCAGCATTACTTTCCTACTGAATAAATTTCAGGGATAGTCCAGGTTCAAGAACGGAAGTCATTACAAGAGTGTGATTAAGGTTAGTGTAAGGGCCTATTTAGAAGTCCAGGCCGCCATCTTGTTTACTCAGAAAAACAGCACCAGGTGTTATGGGCAAAGGGCGCCTGGAAAACAAAGGCGAGCCAGGTTGGGGGAGATGCCCAATCAGTTAACCCCCTTAACCTCCCCTCCTGGGAGGTATGGAGAGGCAAATTAAGAATGGGCATCCAGTTCCCGGTACTTAGGACCAGGTGGGAGCACCCAATCAGTTAATCCCCTTAACCTCCAGGATCCTGACCACTGGAGATCCCCTAGTAAACCACTCTGTGGGGATTAAATGCATTCATCATCACAGCAGAGTGAAAGCATTAACGCAGGCAAGCTACGGGAATCAGGTCAGCTCTGGGTGTGGTTTTCCCCTCCAAAGGTAGCCTGAAAGAATAGGGGAGGCCACTCTCTCTTGGGAAGAGACCCTGGCCCAGGCCAGTAAAATTCTGATGCTTGGTGCAAAATAAAGTTTTGCTTGATCTTTGCTTTTGTATCAGCCTCGTTCCTTTGACCGCAGACCCTATTAGTTAAGTGTCATTCAGGGCACCTGGGTGGCAGAGTTCAAGAGTATGACTCTTGGTCTTGCTGCAGGGCATGATCTCAGGGTGGTGAGACTGAGCCCTGTGTTGGGCTCCATGCCAGCAGGGAGTCGGCTTGAGACTCTCTCTCTCCCCCTCTGCCTCTCCTGCTCATGCTCACTTATGCTTTCTCTCTCAAATAAATAAATCTTAAAAAAGAAAGAGTTAGGTGTCATTCTTCGACACCAAAGAATGGAGTAGGAGGGGTCATCTTTGAAGATGAATTACCTCTGTACTCTTTTCATCTGGGGGAACTCCTAGGATAATTTGAAGATATTGGGAAAGGGGTTCCAAAAAGAAGACAGACAATGGATGGTTATTAATACATACATAAACTTTTCTTTTCCTTAGAATTCAGGAGCAAGAAGTAGTGAAATGCATACAAAAATACACCACTACTCCTTTTTTAGGTAAGAGGGAAAGAAAGAAGCCCAAGAATTAGAACTAGGCTTTGGGAAAACAAATGGGGGACAGAAATACAATAAATTCATCCAAGAATCACACCTGATGAACCCACCTGCATACCACCTCTACTGACTAAAATTTCACTCTGGACAGTAACTTCGCAATCCATTTATAGCCTCAGTAAAAACTGGACCAAATCCTTCCTTGTTCTTGCTGATCTAAACCTAAATAATCTTCAGTACCCAATGAGCCCCCTGTAACCCATGAAGTCTTCCAGGGAAACCCTTAGCTTGCTATGATTCATCCTTTTCTTGAAACATATACATACAGTCCATTTCTTAGTCTCAGGGTGTTACAGATCGTTTAGCGATGTTGTCATATGTTTTAATGGGATTTAAAAAAAAAAAGTAGAGCAGGAATGACAATTAGATATCATCTAAGTCAATTCTTTTGTTTTCATATGTCCACATCTGAAAACATGTCTTATGAAGGCTCAATATGAGGCTGAGTGATGTGAGAAAGGTCATACTAGGTTGAAAGGGCTGAGCTGATCTCCAAGCTCCTTCTTCAGTGCTCTGTCCCCATCGGAGTCCATTTGTTCATCAGTCTTGTTTTCTGGGGGTGAGGGGGGTTAAGACCTCTTTGGAAAGTTAAAAATGCTTTCTCTTTTGGTCTCCGACATGTCAGCCAGCAGGATAAACAGCAAGAGCTCAATGTATACTATGATTTGGGGACTGAAAGTAAAATTCTCCTTTAGGCCAGCTATAAAATTGGTCAAAGGAGACACTGCTGGAGTTAAACCATGTTTTTAGCATTCTCCCAAAGAGTAAAGAAAGAATAAGGATCCCTGAAAACTGGATAAAATAGAATTTAAACATCCAAATGAGTTGTGAGATGATCTATAGCTAAGATGGAGGGTCTATTACAGGTGAAGAAAGAGTAGCTGCCTCTCTGTGGAGTCCATGGTGGGAAGAAGTGGGGACAGTCACCAAAATACATCTGTGCCTAGCAGACGAGGAGTCCAGAGAACGAGACTCCATGGAACTCTCAGAAGTATCTGGGGGACACTTGGGATAGAACAGAGAGCTAATATCCCACACTAATGCCATGGATGTTTGCGAATTATAACTGGAATTCTAAAATGTTTAACTTACATTCTAGATGTGGCCTCATAAGCATGATTCACCGATCACTCTGACTATTGACAGTGAATATGGCTTTCAAACCATTTATTCGATAATATGAGGACTACTTATCAGCTTATACTTACTGGTAGAGAAGGACAAATTGTTTCATGCCAGACCTGCTCTGATCTATCAGTCACATACTGTCACGATCTGGTGAATATGACCCATCCTTCAGACACCTACCCTGTTTAGTCTTATGTTTGGCTATCTGTGTTCTCTGATTATCCTACTTGATGAAAGATCCATTGAAGGAAGAGAGCATGACACGACAGCCCAGTATCTTCAATGGTGCCCTGCGAATGGAGGAATTCTCAACAAATCTTTGTCTCCTTCTGATAATACAGTCGACTACGGACAGACATGGGCTCGAATCCTAGTTCTAACATCTCTCTAGTACTGTGTGATTTGGGGCTAGTTCGATCACCTCTGTCAGCACTAGTTTTCTCCTCTGAAAAAATGGGGTGATAATATCTCCCTCATAGATTTGTTGTGAGGATGAATTAAGAAAAGAAATATAGGCAAAACACAGTGAGTAAAGCACAGAATCCAATGAATAAATGAGGTGAATAAATCAAGTTGTTATTATTTTGGACGTGCTATCTCTTTACCATGAGCCAGTCATCACCTCCCCCTGCCCCCAAGAAATAGGCCTAATCTTGAAGAATTTTGAGGTCTGAGAACACTTCTGGCTCTCCCAACAGTGAAGCCCAGGCTGGGAACCATTATAAGCTTAAAAACTCACGTTAGCATTCAGCCTTCAACTGGGCACACTAAGAAAGACATACCTCATCGTCCTAACATAAATCCACCACTGTCATGTAATGAAGGAAAACCACTCAAAATGTGTTTCCTCCGTGAGCCCACATGTTGGCTGAAACCTTTCAAGAACTCTATTAGGAAGACAAATTCTGCATATCCTGCCAAGAAGGAGATCAAGGAAGAGAGTCAGGGGAGAGACACATTTCATTTTCCATGTCTCTTGCTGGATCCCTCTTGTTTCTGCAGTTCAGGCAGGGCCTTGAAAATTCTAACTTTCCAACTCCTCCTATTCACGAAAGGTTTTCTTTTTTCCTTTTCCCCACTGCATCAGAACGGCCCTAAGCAAGCTTGAGCAAATTAACTTTCTCCTCAAGCTTTTCGGGACTGCACACAGAAAATTTAGTTTCTCCAGCCCCTTTCTTGTTGAAAACAGCCGACTTCTCCACGGTGTCTGCAGTAGACCTCAGGGGCACTGGGCCACAGGGCCCTTCAGAAATGCCTTCCTCAGTGGCTTCATGTTCTCAGCCACTCCAACCCTGTAATTTTCCAGATGACTTGAGGTTTTGAAAGCAAATGAAGCAGTGAAACTGCTTCAGCTGCTAAATTCTTCCTGGATTCATTTGGAAATGACAAAAAGCTGCCATACGTAGCAATTTCAGTTTTGCAGACACTTTTCTTTACTTTTCCATATGAAGTCATTAGCTGATCCCAATTTCCTTGAAGATCAAGATCAGGTAGACACTGAGTATATATAAAAAGATGTGAAGCCCGTTTTTATTGATTCATAACCAGACAGTAATACAGGGCATCTTTGCAGACATGAAACTCATTTGATTATCACAGCCAGTCTGTCAGGTAGAACACATATTATATCTGGTGGGCACATGAGGCTCGGGTTTTGCCCCATGTCAAAACACCACTATAATGCAGAGCGAAAACACAACTCAAGATCATTTCCCGTGTAGCACCCATTCTAGTAGAAAATGCTGGCCCGGAAGTTAAGATTGAAATTCACATGCCTACAGATGACAAGACCATTTCATTGATAGTTCTTCATTTGTTTATCTAGAACCCTCCATCTTCTCCACTGGTCCCAATTCTTGATAGTTGGATGCCTTGTGTTTTGTCCAAACTGATTTCCTAAGGAAGATATTAAAGCAGGTGCTCCTTTAACCTTAGATATGTTCAGCTCCAGCATGCCTTCAGCACCCAGTTGTATTCTTTCCTTTAAGCACAGAGGGACACTAATTATACTTGCTCTTAGATGCGAAGGGAAGTAGTGCCTTCTCTTATCAGAAATACACAAAGAGAGAGGCCAGGAGACCAAACAGGATCTAAAATGGCTGCAGAGAGCAGATGTGATTGCTGCAGGGCAAAGAATCTGTCTCTCCCCAAGGGGACAGATCACACAGTGAGATGCCACCATGATTTTACTATAAACTCCTCTTCTCAGTCATCTCTGAGATGTCCTCTGAAAGATGTGGGCCCTTTGGGGCTGAAGAAACTCAACCAGGTGTGTAAAAACCCTTGAAGAGGGAGGACACTATTCCCTGCCTCTTCCTACTTCCCCTACACCGTCCCTGCGCTAGGACACCTGAGGCTGGCCGGTTTCCTAAAAGCCTTGACAAAGTCGAGATACATTAATAAGCAAATGAACCAGCCAAAATGTGACTGAAGGTGATTCAGAAATATGTTTTATCTCTTAAATAAATTAATAAGCCTAAGGGAGGTTTCTTCCATTTCAGATTTCAGAGTGATCCAGACTATGCACAAAAATATACAAATGATCACAGTAATTTAAAAAACAATAAGGGTAGTTCCCAGTTATGAAGCCCTTATTCTTTGCCAAGTGCTGCTTTACGTATCTTATCTCTAGGCCTCATAATAATCCTGAGAAGTGGAGAGAGAGCATGATTACCATTTTACAAATGAGGAAACCAAGACCACAGAGTTTAGGTGACTTTCCCAAAGTGACCTCTGACAAGTAGTCATGCCACTTAGAAGCCTGTCCTGTGGTTGGAGGTGAGAATGGGCACTTCTGGCTGCTGTGAGATGTTACTCCTGGTTGGCCTATTCTTTTTTTTTCCCCAAAGATTTTAGAGAGAGAGAGAGAGAGAGAGAGCAAGAGAGGAAACACAAGCAGGGGGAGTGGGAGAGGGAGAGGCAGACTTCCTGCTGAGCAGGGAACCCGATGCGGGGCTCAATCCCAGGACCCTGGGATCATGACCTGACGCTTAACGACTGAGACACCCAGGCGCCCTGGTTGGCCTATTCTTTAGCCGACAGAGTGATATGGATGCTCAAGATTGTAAAACAAAAGAATGGTAGGTGGCTGGCCCAGGCTGTTAACATCCTGGGTTCTTTTTCTAGAAAAAATTTCATGATCATGTCTGGGAGAGAGAAAAAAGAGTAGGGATCATTCAGGCCTTCTTATTTTTTTTTTCTTTTCTTTCTTTCTTTCTTTCTTTCTTTTTTTTTTTTTTACTAAATTAACCTACTTTTTCTTTCCAAATGGGCTACCCAGTAGTCCCCATGGATGAGAAAAATGAATAGATTAAAAAGATATGTTTACCCCTAGATGCGTCCCAAGGGGGCTACTGGAGGGACATTCAATCCCCTCAATAATTTCCAAGCTTCTTTGGAAAGATTTTTCCCTGTGGATGTGAAACCAAGGTCATAAAATTTCAGAGTGAATGGAGAAACTGAAATATAATCTGCAATTCACCACCTGGCATCTACTTAATAACGAGGCTGGGGAAAGGAAAGAGAAGTCGAATTCTTAAAATTTTCCCAGAGAAGCCAACCTGATCAAGAAATTCTTCTTAGTGACATCTATGCCCCTGGAATCTGTGGAATAACAGCCGGTGCATCCTTGCCTGACACAGCAGGGAGGTCAACGGAAGGATCTTCGGTTCCCTCTCAACTCAAGCACTGACCGGTTATGAGATATTGGACAAACCATCAACACTCCCTTTGGCTGCTGTACTCATACCATAGAAGACGTTGGAGCTAGCTCAAGTGGGGAGGGGAGCAGGTAAGAATGGAGAGGAAGACGACCACAGCCAAGGGAAATGACTGGCACGGAGGTGTTAAGAACCAGCTGGAATAACCTGATGAGAAGATACCAACGTATGAGGCAAAGAAGTAACCATGGGAGCTTTTGCACTGCTGACCCATCTCATGGCCAGTTCTCCCTTTTATCAGGAGCCAGCAGTTTCCCAACACCAAGAGGAACACTTCATGTGATTTTTAGTAGATTCAAGGACAAAACAAGGGAATGAACAACAGCACACAGTTTCTGGAAAGCAGCTCTACCTCTCTCCTTGGGCTGCCATGAGAATCCACCACAAACTGGGTGTTTTAAAGGAACAGAAATTTATTCTTTCATAGTTCTAGAGGCCACAAGTCTGAATCGAGGGCTGATTCCTTCTGGTGGCTTAGGGGGAGATTTTGTTCCATGCCTTTCTCTTAGCTTCTGGTAGTTCCCGGCAACTCTGGTGCCCGGTGGCTTGTGGACATATCATTCCCATCTCTGCCTCCATTTTCACATGGCCTTCTTCCCTGTGTGTCTCTGTGCACCCTTTCCTCTCTTCATGAGGACACCAGGCACTGGTCTTAAGGCCTATTCTATCCCATGGGACCTCATCTTACCCTAACTACATCTGCAAAGACCCTATTTGCGTGTGATATCACCTTCTGAGATTCTGGGAGAATAGGAATTTAGGGAGGGTGCTATACAATCCACTACAGTAAGCAGAACTGTGAAGTTCCTCTTGTTAAATTCTACTCAGTAGTAGCCATGTGAAGAGCCACACAGCAGCCAGTCCTTCAGTTTCATATTTTATAGCATTCCTTATTTGTGCCTTTTCTCATAGACAAAGAGCTCCTTAATGGGTAGGGCAATGACCTATTAGTTTCTGTGTCCCTATGTTTAACCCGGTGCCTCGCATATCTATAGGCACTCAATGGGCATTTGCCGAGTGAATGAATTTTCACAGGAACAGAATCTCTAAGGCCTGCATTATTTCACTGAAACGACTGTGTGAACCTAAGATCCACACGTTCTTACGACTTTTGTGGCTGGGGTTGCTCAACTCATCAGAATGGTTTTCTTTTCTTTCCTTCAGGAAGGAAACGAGGGCCATGAGTCAATTTGTGGGAACACCTCTCTTGATGGCAGAGACCAAAAATTCACGTGACTCAACTGTGGCAATGAAAGGTCCTGCGGGGTCCCCACAGTTTTAAAGTAAGTCCTTTGTTGCCATTTCCTCTTTTCTTCCCGGATATCTATTTCGGGCCTTCCACTCCATTCCGAGAACCCCAGCAGAGCCTGCTAACTTGTCCAAAACCTCCCTGCAGTTGGTACGAAAGCTCTCTTCCTTTTCTCGAAGGATGTTTGGGTGGGAGGTGGCAGGAGGAACCACAGATGTGTCCCTGGGAGGAACCTACATCCCTTATTCATGTGGGCTGAGGGTTACAAAGGCAGAGTTAAATTCAGGAAATACAACAACCTGATTCATGCCTGGTTCTAATGCTGCCAGCAAACATGAGAGTCGGGTTCAAAACGGTTACCAGAGACGAAAAACGGTTCCCACCAGCACAATCCATGGTGAGAGTATGTGCCCTAGTCCTCCTATCAGGTACCCCCGTAAGTGCTACCCGGACCCCGTCAGAACTTTGGGCAAAACCAAAAATTTGAGGAAAAATGCAAGCGAATTCACTGATTCACTCCAGGCTCGAGTTCTTGGGAATCAGCCCTGTTTTCTGTCCCCTTCCTAATGAGGCAAGGAACTAGCCTCAAATCAAGTCGGCGAAACTCGCCTTCAGCCATTCCCTACAGCGACTTTCCACCCTCTCAAGGATGTGAGCTTGGGACAACTCTCCTTCCCTAAATTCTCTTCCACACCAATCAGATCTGCACTCAAGTTCCACGGGCAGGGGCGCCTGGGTGGCTCAGGCGCTGAGCGTCTGCCTTCGGCTCAGGTCATGATTCTGGAGCCCCGGGATCGAGCCTGGCATCGGGCTCCTTGCTCGGCAGGAAGCCTGCTTCTCCCTCTCCCAGCCTCCTGCTTGTGTCCCTCTCTGTGTTTCTCTCTGTCAAATAAATAAATAAAATCTTTAAAAAAAAAATTCCATGGCCAACCTACATATTAAGTAACCACTTTAAAGCGATGGCTCTCCATCGGGGTGTGCAGGGCAATCCTCCACACTACCTGACTTGGAATGCGGGTTCCCTCAGATACGGGGCGGGTCTGTGGCGGGCCTGAGCCCCTGCACCTTCCCGAGGTAACCTCACGGGCCCCCCCTCACTGAAGCTCCGGACTGGGGGAAATAAAGCCTCCCACCATTCCTAAGTGCAGGACCCCACCAATTTCACAAAATGGAAGTGGAGAAAACGACACAAAAGAATCACAAGAAAATATGGCAAAAGTTCCACTTTGACGGAGCCTTGACCCGGAATTCTCCATACCAGTTTCACTTGTAGACAAGTAAGGGGTATTATAAAGAGATAGCAGAGCATAGACACCTCGGTGAAAGCAACCCCTCCTCAGGGAAGGAGCCCTAGTAACTCCAAAAGTCCTGAAGGTTCGAATCACTGTGTGTCAACTGCTGGCCTGGAATTTACTCAGACACGACTCCATCGAAGGGAGTGTCCTCCCGGAAGACTGAAATGCCCGTCCCGTGATACTGTTGTCCACATTGCAGGAGATAAAGAAACTAAGGTTCAGAGGGGTTCACTGACTTGCCCACATCTGCGGCGTTGGGAAGTGGCAGCACCCCATTTTATCCCAGTCCCCTGACTTGAAGTGTCCAGTGTGTTGTACTAACATCCCAGAGCCGCCTCTAATCTCTGGTCTGAGCATAGCTTGAAGGCAGTGACTAGGCACCAAATCACTGAACTGAAGTACGGTTAAAACGAAATGGCTAGATGACTGATAGGCCAATTCCCAGAGACGCCTATTTTCCAAAGTACAGCTCCCAGCACTGCTGCCTTTCACCTCCCTTCCCAGGACACAGGCATGTGACCATCCTCCTCCTCCCCATACAACCCACCCCACTCAACACACAAATTGCTAAGCAAAGACTGCAGGGCTCTGAAAAGATGGCTGAATTGTGCACTTGGAACAAGCCAATAAACACTCCTTTATCTACCACTCAAGGAACATTCCAGCAAAATCCTTCAAGGATAGACTTTGGATAGTCTCTCAACCTACAACAGCCATTCTTGAGTCATGTCAGCTTCCACCTGTATGAAAGAAAAGAACCAGGGGAGAGGAGCACATAATGTAATTTTGCCCTGAACCCTACGCCTTCCAGAAATAGCCCTGATCTCAAGCAATAAAAGTAAAGACAACATTTCCAAGGTCTGGGATGGGGAAATAAGCAAAAAATAGAATGTTTAATCAATGCAAACATTCTTGGAATCTGAAACATCTGGGAGAGGTGGGTGGTGTGTGGGGAGCCTGGAAAAGGGGGGAGGGGCGGGGAGGGACTTGACATTCTTATCCCGTGTTTATCCAGAGCAGGAGCTGAGTAACCTGTTTTTAACTGCCCCCAGCAAGGCCATGTGGTCTCTGTTAACTTTTGCTACTAAATACAAGGATATCTCTCACTTTGAGAAAAGTCAAGCCTCCATCATCTAACTTTACCAGATTAATATAAATTAAGGACTCATTTATGTATGTTTAGAACTGCCCACGCATATATAACCCACAGCTGTCCTACTGAGTTTAATGAGTTTTCTTCTTCTTCTTCTCTCTTCTCCTTTTTTCTTCTCCTCTTCCTCCTTCTCCTCCCCCTCCTCCTCCTCCTCCTCTCCTCCTTCTTCTCCTTCTCCTTCTTCTCTTCCTCCTCTTCCTTTCTCCTTCTTCTTCTTCTCCTCCCCCTCCTCCTCCTCCTTCCTTCTCCTTCTCCTTCTTCTCCTTCTTCTTCTCCTCCTCCTCTTCCTTTCTCCTTCTTCTTCTTGTCCTCAATTTACATTTCACTTCTTAGGAAACCAGTGCTGTGCAAAATGAGGCCTCTCTGCACACTGGAAGTTTCATGCAGAGACACAGACCTCCCCAAAAGCTGATGGCATTTTGTAGGACTATCAGGGCCAACTAAACAGAGATCTACAAGATGACATATTAGTTATTTCCTCCCTCCCTGTTTTATACTACTCATTCCAAGAATACTTTTGACTGTGAAGATATATATGATGGAACACATAAACCAACTTACGAGATTTGAATAGAGATAATTCTTGTTATGGCCCTTATTTTTTAATCCAACACAGATCTGACCACAAGCATCAAGGTGGAAAGTAGCTGTAAGCCAAGCCCAGGAGAGCCCCATGCCCCACCCCATGTATACAATAGCAGACTTGACCTTCTCTGTACTATAAGGGACTGCCCCATGCTCTCCGGAATCACAGGGCCCTCACACACAGCAAGTGAACAAAGGGAATCGCTGAGTAGTTGCTTAGTAAGCAGATGTAGAATTATTTTTTTCCTTCAGTTTGTTTCTTTTATTATTATTATTATTAACATATAATGTATTATTTGCTTCAGGGGTACAGGTCTGTGATTCGTCAGTCTTACACAATTACGGCAATCACCATAGCTCATACCCTCCCCAATGTCCATCACCCCACCACCCTATCCCTCCCCCCACCCCAGCAGCCCTCAGTTCCCTCAGTTTCCTGAGGTTAAGAGTCTCTTATGGTTTGTCTCCCTCTCTGGTGTCATCTTGTTTCATTTTTCCCTCCTTTCCCCTATGATTCTATGTCTTGTGTCTCAAATTCCTCAGGTCAATGAGATCCTATGATAATTGTCTTTCTCTCATTGACTTATTTCACTTAGTATAATAGCCTAATTCCATCCACATCGTTGCAAATGGCAAGATTTCAGTTTTTCTGATGGCTGCATAATATAGAATTATCATTATCACGTTTTTTCCTCTCCTTCAGCTTGCTCATATATCACCTCATTAATCCTCACCTGAGTCGCAGGAAGTAGGCATTACCATCCCCATTCTTCAAAGGAGGCTCCTAAGAGTGCAGGTAATTTGTCTAAGGCCACACACCAGTAAGGTAGAGAAGCGAGACTTAAAGCCCGATCGACCGCTCACACTTCTGGGATTACACTACGCTGTGTCTCTCCCATCACACCGTATTTCTCCTTGACCTTTGCCCACAAAGCCATGACCCAAAGCTCTTATGCTCAGTTCTTGCATCTCCAGGCCGACAAGTGGTCTCGTGAAATCAGTCGTCCTCATGGCAAAGAAAGAACGACAATAACATAGAAGTTGCCGTGTTTTTCTCGGGTCTGTGTTGCTCGGTGCCTAGCACAATGTCCCCCACACAGTAGGCATGATGACCACTGAGTGAATGGAGAATGAATGAATATAGCTAGTGAGGTGAGTACCATTGCTATCATCGACTTGGGTATGAGAACAGAGGTTCGGGGAAGTTATGCAATCGCTTACCCAACACTCAGTCACGGCTTCTCTGAGATTTTCTAGGTCCTCACAGCCTCTGCTCGGAAGGAGCTCTGCCTCCCCTCGTTGTGGTTGCTCACTCAGTCGGTCTGACGCCGCCCCAGATCCTCAGCAGCCAGCAGATGGTCACCTGAAGACTCTCCATTTCCATCACCGCGTCTCTCCAGCATTGTCTTTACCATAAAACGAAGAGACTGAGAGATAAAGGACTTTGGGGAGGAAAAGATCAGCTGCTTTTCTTTCACTACAGGCATCGTCTATATTATAGACTCAAATCGTAACCAAAGAATGGGCTGGGAAGCATATCTGTGTAAAGGAAATCTTATTTCTCTCTTCTTTCTATTTTTTTTTCTTCTTTCTATTTTTAAAACGTGTTAGGATGATGACAGTTTCCCATTAGGTGAAACTGACAATGTTTGGTGTGGACGGGGTTCGAATTTTGCCAGTTTGCCACATTCTAAGTGTGAATTACAGCCACAATGACTAACACTACAGCATCAGAGAATCGTGGAAATTGGATTCCTGCTCAACCGTTAACCTTCTTTTGTGCCATTCCTAGCAACTCCCAGCCCTTTCCTGACTCCGGACATCTGTAGTTCATCCGCCTTCCCAGCTCCTCGAATTTGTTCCCAGGCTAGGAGATTCCCTGACTCTGTATTCCAAATTCCCAGAATTTTGTTTCCTTCTTTCCTGTGTCTATATATTTATAATGTTTGATAGAACTTTGCTGAGGCCCACTGATTCACATTATGCTTCAAGTTTAAGGTTATGCAAGATGAATAATTTACTACTCTATTGCAATACAGGAGGTCTGACATTTACTTGGAAATGAAGGCTGCCTGTAAGGGTATTACTATTTAATTTATATTTTTCTTTACGTAAATTAATCTCTCTGTGATTAAAAGTGTCATTCCATGATTAAAGGTGACAAAACATCTAGATTGTTTCTCTCACACTGAGGTGTCAATTAAGTCGGTCCCAAAGCCTGATCAGTAGGTCCTAAAAAATTAACTCACATTCAAAAGAACAAATAAGCAGACCTCAGTGTATTGCTAAATCCCTAGAGCAAAAAAATAATTTTAGTTGGTCCTATTAAAGAATAAAATTTTGCTTAAGACAATATGAATACCAGATGGCTCAGGGCCCATCTCCCACAAAAGAAAATAAACAGGTAAGATTGAAGTAGAACAATAAGGATGTCATGCCTCTCCCACTTCTAAGTAACTTTTTTAACTTTAACTACTTGAGAACCACACTGCATGTTTTCTTTACATTATCTCATTCCCCAACAATTCTATAAGGTCAGCATTAATTCTTCTGATGATAGACTGACCCTCGACCTTTTTTGAAAATATAGAATAATGTTTCGGGGATAGAATTTGGTGATAAATAAAACAGTTTATAAGGGGCCCCTGGGTGGTTCAGTCAGTTAAGCATCTGCCTTCAGATTAGGTCATGATCCGTGGGTCCTGGATTCAAGCCCCACATTTGGCTCCCACTCAGTGAAGAGCCTGCTTCTCCCTCTGCCTGCTGCTCCCTTACTGGTACATTCTCTCTCTCTCTCTCTCTCTCTCTCTCTCTCTCTCTCTCTCTCTCTCTGCCAAATAAATGAGTAAAATCTTTAAAAAATAAAAATAAAAAATAAAATGATTTTTTAAATTAAAATAAATAAAATATAGAATTATACGTTTGGTTGTACTTATATACCACTGGATTTCCCTGCAGGATATACAGGTAGGAATATTCTATGAGAAATATGGGACTGAATGTTGATTTATGTGACAACAAGGATAACTCTCTTAGATATTGTGTTGAATGAAAGAAGCCAAACCTGGGCACCTGGGTGGCTCAGAGGGTTAAGCCTCTGCTTCGGCTCAGGTCATGATCTCAGGGTCCTGGGATCAAGCCCCTCAACGGGCTCTCTGCTCAAGGGGAGCCTGCTTCCCCCCTCTTTCTCTGCCTGCCTCTCTGCCTATTTGTTCTCTCTCTCTCTGTCAAATAAATAAAATCCTTAAAAAAAAAAAAAAGAAAGAAAGAAGCCAGATTAAAAAAAGAATACAAACTCTATGTTCTATAAATATATAAAGTTCAAGGACAAGAAATTGATCCATGGTCAAAAAGTTTAAAAAATGTTTCCCTCTGAAGAATGGTACTAAGCAGGAGCCTGATGGGATCTTCTAGGATGCTGGATATGTTCTGTATCTTGACCTGGATAGAGAACGCATATATGGAAATCCACTCACGGGGAACTTAAGATGAATGCCTGCTATAGACTGAACGTCTGTGTGCCCTCAAAACTCCTAGGCTGAAACTCAATCCTCCCCGTGATTACATTCGGAAGCAGGGCCTTCGGGGGTGATTAGGTCATGAAGGTGGAGCCCTCATGATGGGATCAGCACCCTGGCAAGAAGAGACACGTAAGAGCTTGCTCTCCGCTTCTGGTTTTCTCTCCGTGTGTCTAAAGGATACGGACAGCACTGCACCATCTGTAGGCCACCAAATTCAAGCTGGCCAGCACCGTGGTCTTGCGCTGTCAAACTTCCAGAACTGTGAGAACTGGGGGCATAAACAATGAATTTTGGAACACTGAAAAAATGGAATGTAATAAAAACATAAAAATAAAAGACGTTTTTAAAAAATAAATAATAAATAAATAAGTAAATTTCTGTTGTTTAAGCCACCCAGCCAATAGTATTTTTGTTAGAACAGCCTAAAATGGGGGCATCTGGGTGGTTCAGAGGGTTAAATCTCTGCCTTTCAGTTCAGGTCATGGTCTCAGGGTCCTGGGATCGAGTCCCACATCGGGCTCTCTGCTCAGCAGGGAGCCTGCTTCCCCCTCTCTCTCTGCCTGCCTCTCTGCCTGCCTGTGATCTCTGTGTGTGTGTGTCAAATAAATAAATAAAATCTTAAAAAAAAAAAAAAAAGAACAGCCCAAAATGACTAAAGAGAGCACCCTTGGCACACTTGACTATAGGTATATGTTAACTCAACTAAAAGAAGAAAAAGAGACCTAGGCCTAGGGTTCAAGAGTACAGCGGAGCCTGGAGATCGAGATTCTGGGGTCACTGCCGTGGAACTCCGCCCCATGCCGGTGCTCCCTGAGGTTGTGCAGTCCACAACATTCACAGCCCAAGTGCAGCAGCCCTTGGGAGAGATGAGGAATGTGGAGAACATTCTGTGAGCAAATGAGGAGGAAGGATGCCAGGGAATCATCAGCATGCGAGGGACAGGCAGGAAAAAAAGGAATTCTCAAAAGAGGCACATCTTGGCTCACAAGCTTCATCCTCTGCCTACCAAGCTCCCTGACAGATGTGCAAGAGATGTTGAGTTAACGAGGGGATAGACACAGGAATGAACAAATGAGACAAACCACTATGGCTTTCACATCTGAGAGAAGAATGTGGTAAACATTTTTACAAGATACCAATTTTGAGAAACCAGTTTTAAAGACGAGAGACAGTAAAAATGAGTCCAGGATTGGGTCTGATGATGGAATGGCAAGAAGGGATGAAGAACAGAAAAAAGGGCTGGGGTAACCGGCTGGATGGCCAGGGCCTTAGAAAGAGCAACAGGCCTTGAAAAGAGAGAACAGGTGAGTGCTAAAGATGACTCCACCGTCCTCACATTCGTCCTGAAGACCAACTCAGCGTGACAAAAAACGAAAACAAAAACAAACAACGAAAACAAAAACAGACAATGAAAACTGCGTTCACGCAGGTAGAATAGGAAAATGTTGGGTGGCTGTAGGAGAAGAAAAAGGACAGGGATCAGGGTGAACCTGACACCTGGCAGGGAGTCTGTGACAGCTGAGTAAGTCCTGTGATAGCTCTGGGCTTTCTCATGGCGGTAAGCATCCTGCTGCACAAACCCACGTGCGGATGTGCAAAGACACAGCCTGCAAATGACAGAGGATAATGCTTCCATCCCTCCACTCAGGGAGCTTGGGGACCAACTGTGCATTTAGAGTATATTTAGAGTATACGCAAGAACAGGCAGCTGTCGCTTGTCCATATAACCAGCATAGAGCATGCACAATAATACACACAGTTCTTGAAGTCCCACCCACTCCCTGAACGCCGCAAAAATATTCCACCCCTATATTATATATTATAATGGCCCTTAAAAATCAGAGCCCCACATATACCCAGGGCAACTCTGGTCCTCTCTCTGAGAGTGCACACACTCCCTTCTTTCAAGTGGGTACGTCACTTTGCAATAAAGCCTCTTCTGTTATACTTTGCTGGGACTTGTCCTTGAATTCTTTCTCTGGAGGAAGTCAAGAACCCGGCAGCAGCCGGTAGTTGAGGTCTCAGGACCTGACAGCTCATCCAGTCTCGGGTAGCAGCTAGGATACTTGACTACTTTCACGCCTCCTACTCTGGTACTTACTGCTCTCCCTTCCTCTTCCATTGTCTCTTTTCACCACTCCCATTCAAGAGACCCCAGAAATAGTAAGTGCCTCCAAACATCACCTAGCCTGCACACACATGTTAGTCTACTCAACAAAGGCTCCTTGATGGGAGCCTTTAGATCTTTCCTAGTGATAGTCCTCCTCATTGTTCTTCTGGGAGTCTTTCCATCCTCCATACGATTGGACATTTCTTAAGCCCCTTTTAGAAACACTTTACACTTCTCTCCCAAGGTCTTGTCACCTCAAAACCTTAAAAATTACACCTTTTCTCTATCTTGACTTTGACTGTCTTATTATTGACAGTCTTTGGGAATTGTCACTCCAAATGGCAGGCATGGGTCAAGCAGTTAAAAGCCATTAGCGCCATCACCACCCTCTAGAAGTCTCCCGTGTGAGGATAAGTTGGTCATGGAATGGGCTAGACGGATTTTGATCACCCACCAGCCTTAAGCAAATGTCTGTGCACCAAGGCATGCTGTGAAACCATGCATATCCAGCCCTGTGGTGATCCTGAATAACCATTTCTTTTATTTCAAGGACTACTTTCACTCTGACTTGAGCTCAGCTTCTGGAAAATTTCTCTGTTGCTATTGTGGTTAAGGGGACTACCGCTTGTCTTAACAGTTTCAAGTCTTTTCATCAGACTGTTGAGCAATCAATTGACCCCTGCTACAGCAGATTCTTGGGGAACCACCATGTCACTCTGCTGTTAATGCTGTCTCTGGAGAACCTCTCTTTATAATCTCTACCCCTCCCCCGCTCTATTGGGTCTATGGAAGCCAGTACCCCTGGCTACCGGACAGAGGTCCTCTTGCCTATCTTTCAGCCAACCACTCCAAAAATAGTCTTCTGTCTTGCTGGCCTTCCCAATCCTCTCACACTGGACTCACTGTGTCTGTGTTGTTTCCTTGATTAGTCAGGATCCTTGGACTGACACCGCATGGACCCAGGACTCATACTGCCCTTCTTTTTGCTTCCTAAAACATGCCCTTACTTGCAATCCTTCTTTGTACCTTAATCAGGATCACTTTGCAAAACTGGGCCTCTCCTGGCATTGGTTCTGGCAACAGGCCAACTCCTCCTGTAGGCTTTTTAAGGGTTATGGAAGGAAGTCTCTTTTTCCGGATCCCCTTCAAGGCCTAAACTTACAGACCATACTGTGTGGCATTCAGTCTACTGTCCAGCTGGACGTGGTCAGTATGAA
This sequence comes from Spilogale gracilis, assembly GCA_004023965.1. Classification (NCBI taxonomy): domain Eukaryota; kingdom Metazoa; phylum Chordata; class Mammalia; order Carnivora; family Mephitidae; genus Spilogale; species Spilogale gracilis. The sequence continues at coordinate 123,153 of PITA01003295.1, forward strand.
GACCATCATTTTGCCCGCTGCCACAGCATTCAGCCCACAACATGGACTCCTTGGATCTGAAAGCCTCCCCTTTCTTTGCAAAGTCCCAAGGCCTGACGCTTGGACACACAGCTGGTTGACGATCCACCCCCGGAAGTGGGCAGAGTGAATGCCTGGCTGTAGGTTACAGGTCTTCTGACTAGAGTAGATACCATGCGAGCCCAGAAGATCCCAAGGATGCCTAGGGGTCAGGAACTAGCCAGAGGCCGGGGATGCCTGACTGCCTCAGTAGGCTACATGGGTCCTCTCCCTAGAGGGAGCACCAAGTTACTTAGTCTTTTTCTTTCTCTTCTCTCTTCCTTCCAGGATGAAGGTCAGGATTATGGTTAACTCTCTCTCAGTGCCCAGTGACTCTATCCTGGGCCACATTCCTAAAAATTGGAAAACCTTTGAACTAGATGGCCTAAAGAGAAGGAAACTGATCTTTTCCTACAATATCACCTGGCCTCAATATAGATTGGAGGGAAGAGAATCCTAAGAGCAGGGAACCCTAAATTACAATACTATACTACAATTAAGCCAACTTTTAAACAGCAACAAAAATGGACAGAAATCCCTTCTGTACAGACATTTATGTCATTACACCAAAACCCCAACCTCTGGGGGAAATGCTGTATCTGTCATGCACATGTCACCCAAGTCCTCCTAGCCAAGAACCTGACATTGTAGACAAGCCCCTACTGGGAGGTCCCATCCCCCTGGGTGCCTACACCTCTGCCACCTGTGCTTCCTCCCCCAGAGATAATATCTTCTCAAAAAACCCCTATCCCTTCAGCTCCTCCAATACCAGCTACTCGGCCTCCTTGTCAACCTCAATATCTGTCCCTCGGGGGAAAGGCAGTCCTGCTGGGCTGACATGCAGGGGAACCTCTTACCATCCAGACCCTTCTGAACAATGTCCACTCAGGCAAGTAGCAAATGGAAAGGCAGGCACTCTCATGTCCATGATCCCTTCTCCATGACAGATCTGGTCCAACGTAAACAACGGTTGGGCAGATTTTCTGAAAATCCAAACAAGTTTACAGAAGAGTACCATGCTCCTCATCTGCCTGGCTTTAAGCTGAGGAGCTCATGTATTATTTTCTCTACCTGTTTCATCCCAGAAGAAAAACAGCAAATCTGGAGAGAGGCTCAAGCCTATGCTGACACCCTTGCCATCAGGGACCCTGTATATTGCCTGTGAGAGCAAATGTTGTGCCAGTTCAAGATCCCAGTTAAAACTATCAGAGGAGAGGGGCGCCTGGGTGGCTCAGTCATTAGGCATCTGCCGTCCGCTCAGGCCACGATCTGAGAGTTCCAGGATTGAGTCCCACATCAGGCTCCCTGCTCAGCAGGAAGCCTGCTTCTCCCTCTCTCACTCCCCCTGTTTGTGTTCTCTCTCTGGCTGTGTTTCTCTCTGTCTAATAAATAAAATCTTAAAAAAAAAAAAAAAAACTATCAAAGGGGAAGGAAGGGAATGGCCCGAAAAACCTATATGGTGACCTGCCCAACTAAAGGAATGAAAAAGAACATTATCAAATCTGTGAATCATGAAAAAATCTGGAAAATTACACAAGGGAAAGATGAAAATTCCACCCTGCTTCAGAGGTGCCTTGTAAACCCCTTAGAAAATATACTAATATAGATCTGGAGACCCCTGAAGGACAGGACATCCTGGGACTCACCTTATCATTCAGTCTGTGCCTGATACCAGGAGCAAACTGTAAGAGTTGGTTCTGGGGCCTCAAATCCCATGACCCAACTTCTGACTGGCATTTCGATTTTGTGACAATCGGGACGAAGGTGAGAAGGAGGCAAAGACTCAATGTGACAAGGACACAAGTGAGAGCTGTGGCAGGTAGCAAGGCCCTGCAGCCTCCAGGTCACCCTCGGCCAAATTAGGGTTTGCTTCTGAGCCATGCCCATGGAAATCGGGATGTCCCCACCAGGTGAAGCCTCATGGGGTCAAACCTAAAGGGCCTCACCACCAAGGTGGAGAAAGGGGCCACTAAAAAAAAGGTTGTCCTCAGATCGTAAGGAGAAGACAGGGCTCCCAGATCCACGATGGCCACCTCCATTGACAACTGATGGAACCCCAAGACCCTGGAACCTCCCTTGACCTTGGCCGTCGTAACTGAGGAACCTTGGGTGATCCCTGGCCTGGCAGGTAGAAATGTTCCTTTCTTAAGTGACACAAAGAGCCACTTACTGTTTTGACTGACCATTTTGGGCCCCACCCTCCAAAAGCTGTAAGATTACTGGAGTTGACAGTATGCCAAAGTTACATTTTTCATCCTGCCACCCAATTGCAGGATTGGCAAGCAAATGATTTCACATCAGTTTCTGGTCATGCCTAAATGCCCCACTGCGCTATTAAGCTGGGACTTTTTGAGCTCCCTGGGAACTATTTCATATCTCCAGAAGTCAGAGACACACGTATCGCTGGTCCTAGTCATGGACAAACATCAAAACATACCAACAAATGTGCTGAAATATGGATTCAAGTCAATTCATGTGTGATCAGGGATTTTCTGGAAAGGCTAGAGATGTTAAGCCAGTAAAAGCCTCTCTTAAAGAGAAAACCAAATTTCCTCCTAAGAAACAGTATCTGCTTAGGCTAGAAGCAAAGCAAGGGCTCCAAACCCCTTATAGATGAGTTTCTCAAACGTAGACTCATAGTGCCCTGCCAATCACCCTGCAACCTCCATTCTCCCACTTAAAAACCCCAATGGGAATGCATATGGCACAGGATCTCGAGCCATAAACAAGGCAATGGTTCCCGTCCACCATATTGTGGCACATCCTTGGACCATCATCATCTAGATCCCGAGTGATATTTGCTCGTCTACTGTTCTGGACCTGAAGATGCTTTCTTCTGCATACCACTGTGACCAGACTCACAGATTCTGTCTGCTTTTGAGACAGATCTCCCTTCCAGTGTTGGCCAACACTATATCTGGATTGTATCACCTCACGGCAACACCCTGGCAAGGGAACTCAGAGAACCGAAACTAGAGGCAGGGGCCCAGCTCCAGTATATAGATGCCTTCTCATTTGTAGTCCCACCAAAGAAGCCTCCAGTAAAAACACCAATCTAATCTTAAACTTCCTTGAAGATAAAGGCTATTGCAATGATTTCCCCATCAAAGGTACAAATCTCTCTACAAAGAGCTGAATATGTACCATATATTTTAACTCCTGGAAGGAGGATCTTGTCTGTAAAAAGAAAAGAGACCATCCTCAAGATAGGCACTCCACATACAAAAAAAAAAAAAAAAGAAAACAACAACTGAGGGCTTTCTTAGGATGGTAGGATTTTGCCACACCTGGATGCCAGCTTTTGGGCTCATAGCAAAGCACCTTTATGAGGCCCCTAATGAAACAGAGAATGAGCTGCCAAACGCCTACCACCTAACTCCTCAGTTCGAAAAGCTGAACTAGGGATTCTCGATGGAGCTCTCCAACTGGGCAAAGACAAAAGGATTAACATTTATACTGATTCTAAATGTCTTCCTGGTTCTACATGCCCAGGTGACCATCTGGAGAGAAGGAAGACTTTTATATGGAAAAAAAAAAAAAAAAAAAAAACAGAAACAAAAACAAAAACAAAAAAAACAAAACAAAAATAAACCTCTCCTGTAAAACAGGGCCTTGAGATAGGACAGCTCCTGAAGGCAATTCACAAATTCAGTGGCTGTACTACACACCAGGGGCCACAAAAGGGAGACTCAGAAACAACACAAAGCAGCAAAAAAGGCCACTGCTACACAGACCTTTAAAACCACCACCTTGGCCTTGTGACCCCAGGCCTCTCTGCCCCTAACTAACCCAAAATATTCTCCAACAGAGATAGATTGGGCTAAACAAAGAGGATTTAATAAAGACCCTAGTGGGTGGTGGATAAGAGAAGACAAAGTACTACTCCCCACATGGTGCCAGCGGGAAGTCATTTACCAAAAACTTGATCCCACCCACATGGGGAGAGACACTGTAATGTCACAGGTTACCCATCTCTTTCTTGAAAAGGGGACCCAACAGTTAAAGATATGATTAAGGCCTGTCCTCAGGGCCACCATAATAAACCAAGAGGCAGAATGAAACCACTCCCACTTCCAAAAGCTTCCTGACACTGAGGTACGCATCCCAGTGAAAAATAACAACTAGACTTTACCCAGATGCCACAGGCATCCACAATTTGGTCTTCCCTGACCCCTACAGAGTGACAATGGGTCTTCTTTTTTTTTTTTTTTTTTTTTTTTTCACTTGGTCTCCTTTATTAAATCTAAAATTGAAAGGAGTTTTAAACTGTCTCATAGTTAGATTATTTCTTTTTTTTTTTTAATAGTTTTTTGTTTGTTTGTTTGTTTGTTTGTTTTTTAAGATTTTATTTATTTGACAGAGAGAAACACAGCTAGAGAGGGAACACAAGCAGGGGGAGTGAGAGAGGGAGAAGCAGGCTTCCCGCCGAGCAGGAAGCCCGATGTGGGGCTCGACCCCGGGTCTCCGGGATCATGACCTGAGCCGAAGGCAGTGGCTTAACCACTGAGCCACCCAGGCGCCGCCGACAATGGGTCTTCTTTGACAGTCAAAATCACCCAACAATTAGCTCAAGCCCTGGGATCAATTATCATTTCCTGCTTCCTAGAGACCTCAATCCTCTGGAAAAGGGAGAAAGGCTAGTCACTATCTCAAAAAAGCAATAGCCGAACTATGCCAAGAAACTTCTGAATCACAGATAAAAGTGCTTGCCATTGTTCTCCTTCAGGTCAAAACTGCCCCAAATACAATCTTCAACTTAGTCCCTATGAGATGTTGTATGAAAGACCTTTACTTACTTCGACCTTTGTAGTTGATACTGAGGTTCAAGAAATAACCAGACATATGATAATCCTGAGATAAGTAAAAAAAAAAAAAAAAAAAAAAAAAAAAAAAAAAAAAAAAAAGAACCCTTATGGAATATGGAAGTAAAATTCTCCCAACTCCCAACCCTCAAAATTTAACCTCCTCATTCCTCCCAAGAGACATGGTCCTTCTCAAGACCTGGAAAGAGGTCTCCCACATAGATCAACTCCAATACTCATATGATGGGCCCATGCCAGGTCGTCCTGAGGACCCCAACTGCAGTCCTGAGGAACTAGGCACCTGGGTTCACCTATCTAGGATTAAATACATTCCTTCTCAGTGGACACAGGACGTGAAACAGAAGGACACCTGTGAGCCCCTGAAGGATCTCAAGCTATTGTTCCACAAGCAAAGCTAAAACATAAGTATGTGAATATTCCTACTGGGAATTCTCGTCTTCTTATTTCTTTCCAAGTTACTGGGTTATTACAGCCTTAGTGTGCCTCGGGGAAAAGAACTCTTGTCTTTGCTGGATATAACCATACCCAATATGCTTACACTCTCTGGCTTGCTTTCAGGATGTCAACTTCTTGGGCTCTGAATGGGAAAATAATATTTTGGTCCGTATTACTCCAGAACTCATTTGGAACACCTCGTTAAACAACTGTTGGGTATGTCACCATTACCTCTTCAGTGACATGGAACAAATCCCACTTATTGGACAACCAGTCCATGGGAAGCAATCCAAAATCATCCGGTTTGCGGAAGACCTAAATGGGGACCAAATCCTATCTTAAAAATATCAGCCCACCTAGTTAATACCTCCATCCACAAATGTCTGAGCCCCCACTCACTTGTCTGGTATACCAATTTAGACCCTCAAATGAAAGTGCCACAAAATACTTCTTATCCTTCCTATGTACTGCCCAGATGTCACTCACCACTAGACAAGACAGCATCTTAGGCTCTGTCCCATGAAAATGTAGTTCCCCTGATTTCTGTCTACCAGGATGTGATCCCAGACAACTAAGATTGGTCTACAATAGATACTCAGAGACAGATTGGAAGAAAATTCTAAAGTTAAATCTGAAAGTATGGCAGGGACATGACTATCCAGGATGTCATCAGATGACTAGGTTGAGGATGAATCCAAATGACTATTTGGATTACAAGAATGAGGGTAAAATCATTCAAGAGGATCCCTTCACCTCTATAAAAAGTGGATTCCTTCAGCCCAAGTATGTGCAACAATCAGGGATATGCAGTTCAATGCTCTGACATTCAATGTTCAGACATAAATCACACATCATCAAACTACTGGACGATTCGATGTGTCTATCCCCCACCTGAACACACTGAAATACCTACCATTAACCTGTGGTTCATTAAATCCTCTAAAACATCTAAAACCAGAAAGGAGAGAGGGATAGTGTTAACGGCTCTGTGAGAAGTGGCGCACATGGGAAGCCTCATTGCCTTGGCAGGAGAGAAAGTCTAAAATAGCATGACAGCCAAAAATGTCAGAAAATCTATGTCATCATTGCCCAACAGTCAGGACAAGATTTCAAACTGTTAAGGCAATCAATATTTCTTGGAAGCAATGGTGATGAACCACAGAATTGCCTCTGATATTGGCTTCACAAGGTAGAGTATTAGCCAAATCACATAAGAGTATGTGTTATACTCCTTGCTGTTTTTACATTGATGTCTCTGGACAGGTGGAAATGGGAGCAATTAAAATCTTGGAACAAGCTACCTGGCTTCACAACTCCAGCTCAGGCTTCACCATTTCTCAGGAAATCCTAGACACAGCCTAATCTGCTATAAAACACCGTTAAGTGTTATCTACCCAGCATCTTTGCTTACATCTTACCTTTTCTGGGACACTTGATTATCATACTCTTAATACTGATGCATACTGATGCATATATGCCCATGCATATTCAACAGACTGTCCAAGTTTGTTCCTTCCAGATTACAACAGTTCCATGTTAAGATGATGGTCACACAAGGATTTCAATCCATCTCTACCATGGACCCTCTTGCGGACATACCAATGAAACCCTGAGATTAGCGGAACCCAGGAAATTCGGCTCTCATACCAGGAGGAGCCAATGCCCCCAAATTAGCAGGAAGCCACTACAGATGACAGGTCTGCTCCTTTCTATACCCCTTAAAGAATTAAAGAATGGAATTCTCAGAAAGGGGAAGACGAGGCAGGTAGAATAGGGAAATGTAGGGTAACTGCAAGAGGAAAAAGGACAGGAACAAGGTGAACCTGACACCTGACAGGGTATTTGGGACAACTGAGTAAATCCTATGATAACCCCATGGTTTCTCATGGCCACAAGCACCCTGTTGCTCCAACCCATGCCACACATGGCACAATGACCCCACTAGCCTGCAAATGATCAGCCTTCCATTCAGGGATCCAGAGGACCAACTGTGCCATTAGAGTATATGCAAAAAAAAAAAAAAAAAAAAGTCAGATTGCCCTTGGCATAGTAACCAGCATAGAGCATGTGTAATGGCACGCACAGTTCTTGGAAGTCCCACCTGTTCTCATAACCCTGCAAAAAGATTCCACCTCTTTAGTATAATTGCCCATAAAGATCAGAGCTCCACACCTACCCAGGGAGACTAACATCATCTATCTGAGTGTGCCCAGACTCCCTTCTCTCGTGTGTATTTTCATTTTGCAATGAAGCTTCTTCTGCTATACTTTACTCTGACTCATCCTTGAATTCTTTCTCACAGGGAAATCAAGAACCTGGCACCAGTTGGTGATTGAAATCTCAGGGCCCAAGAATGCTCCCAGTCTCCAATAACAAGTGCAAACGAAATCACAGAGTTATTTCTGACTTATCTACTACCAGCAGGGGCTTCAGCTTGAGGAGCGGTGAGCTCAATTAGGCAGTCTGTGTACAATTTCAGGGAAATGGAGTCTGCTTCTTAGAATCTACAACAACACAAGGCTCCTTGAGCAAAAGTCTGAGGGTGTTCGTTTTTTTAATAGATCACCTGGTGAGGCCTCGACACCCCTATTACATCCTTCCGCATGTGGAAGAGGAGCTAACTGCAGAAATGACGTCAGTTCGGGCTTGTAATGGTGCTGACTGCGGATGGGCATGATCAGATGTTGCTCTGGGTGATGTTTGACTCTCACTGGCCACCTTTCATCTGGAGCATCTCACAGCACTTTACCGAAATGGTTAATTACACTTCCTGAGGCTTCCCGCAAGAACATGCATCACAGACTGCACTTACGTCCATGACTATGTCAGAAGAAATGCTCAAGGACTAATTACTTTGCATTTGTACCTATCATCTCCTTTCACACGGGATCTCAAAGCGATTTCCCAAGGTAAGTAGAAGAGTTAATTGCTTTGTTCCTGGGAGGTCTATAGCATATCTGGGGCAGAAGGGTCTCATCGCAAATGATTCTTCCTGTTCCCGGTGACACTGGAGTCCTCCAGGGATGAGAACCAAAGGAAGAATGGTTAAAAAAAAAAAAAAGAAAAAAAAAAAAAACAACGCATAGCCCTCCAGGGGTGGCCTGTGATGGACTCATAAAACAGTAGAGTTGGATAGACCGCCAGACATCATCTTAATTCATGCTGTCCGAAATGACAACCCCTGATCATGTGGGGCCACTAAGCACTCGAGCCATGCTTATCCAATTGCAATCTGTCATAAGTGTAACGTACACACCAGACCTTGGAAAGTTATACAAAATTTGAATGTAAAATGTCTCACTAATAATGTTTACATTGATTACCTGTTGAAACAGTAATAATTTGGATATATGGGGTTAAATTGGTTATAAATTTACTATTTTCCTTTGATTTTTAAAATGTGGCTGCCAAAAATTATTAATTTCATGTTTCTCACATTGTATTTCTATGTAACAGTGCTGACCTAGATTACTTCCCACCTTGTAAACGTAAGTAACCTACCACCTAAAGAGAGGAGAGTCTGATTTGCCTAAGGTGGGACTGTTAGCAAAGCTAGGGCTGAAACCCATGTCCCCTAACTTCCTCGATCTATGTACTGTCCACTACACTTCAACAAACAATTGCCTCTTCTCCATCCCATCATTTTGTAGGAGTTGACACCATGAGAGTGCTGACAGAGGTTGTGTGCCCTCTCCTATAATCATAAAGAGGATCATCTCCAAGCCGTGTCAGTGAAATATGCTCTCTGAAATTAATGTATCTACTAAACCTAACTCATCTCCAGCCCATCCAAGTTAAGCTTCTGTCGTAACCCAACTCGTGCGTGCAACCAGGCTGCTAACCAAGGCCTTGCCAACGTACATTCTAGAGTCAACACCACACCACCACAGTCTTGTAGTGCCCTCTTGCTCCACCAAAATTAAAGTCCAAGAGCTAATCTTCAGTGGTGAAACCAATCACTACTTCAAAAATCAATTGTGCATCATCCCAGCAATCTGAACTTTCCAGAGTAATAAATATTACAGAAGACAACAAAATCTTTCCTTCTTGAAAACTCTGTCCAACAGCCTGATATGAAGATGATTAACACTTGGGCAATTCTTCTTCCGTACTACTGGATTCTCTTTCTTCTGGATGCTCCTAAAGAGGGAAAAGTGACAGCTGAACCAGAAGCAACTGTTGACCTGATATTCCTAGATGTGCCCAAAATTCGACCTGACTGATGTCAAGGCGGACCACCTTTTCCTGTCTGCAGTTGGGACAGTCAGGCCAGTGCACTCTGTGGTTTTCCAGGGGCCTGGATGGAGACCCTACACTTCCTGAAAGGAAACGGCATGGTCCTCCTTTCATCATCAGGTGGACTTTTGCAAGGAACCAGTCTTCTGAGTTTTCACTTGGAAGAATGGAAGATGTGTGGCATTGGAGCAACCTGTGTTGTCCACGGCCATCAGACCCACTCAACCGACAAAAGAAGAGCACTAAGGAAGCTAGTCCACATTGAGAACCTCCGTCTCTCTGAGCCCCTGGGGTTCAGCCTTGAAAAACCCACCAGGTACGTGAGCGGGTCCTCAACAGCGTGGCTTTCCTTTCTGCTGGTTCCTCCCTTTCTGCCACTTCCACTCCACCTTCTGTTCATCAGCTTCTCCAGGGTCTTTGGGCCTGGTGCCACATCTAATGTCTCCACACACTTGATCTTACCTATCTTCTCATTAAGTACTATCGGATAGATTCACCTGACTCACCTCTACACTAAGGCACAGCACGACCCCTCTCCTCGGCTCTATCCAAGGCAAAAGGGTTTGCACATCAGTTATTTTCACTCTGAGATATTACACTGTGTGCATTCTGTAAGACAACTGTGTTTTTTTTAAATATTTTATTTATTTGAGCAAAGGACACAGGTAGGGGGATGGGAGGGGCAGAGGGAGAGGGAGAAGCAGACTCCCTGCTGAGTAGGGACCCCCCCCAAATGGGGCTTGATCCTAGAACCCCAAGATCATGACCTGAGCCGAAGGCACACACTTAACTGGCTGAGCCACCGAGGTGCCCTGATATGACAATTGTTTTTAAAGAAGCATCCCTTATTTTGAAGTAAAGAGGCTCAGTCCCCACGGACAGGAGAGGGACATTAGCAGAGCATAAGGGAAATGTTTGGCTCTGGTGCGGCGGCGCTCAGAGTGGTCTTATGCGGTCAGGACCAGGGTGCAGGGTGGGAAAGGGGTGTCGCCCTCAGGTGACTTTACCAGACAGAATGGGCAGCAAAGAGGGCTGAGGCCCCTGCCTGCTGCTCCAGGTGAGCTCGGCAGCAGGGGCTGGAGCCCCTCGGTTCAGGCCCCGAGGGCGGAAGACACAGACAAGTTATACAAGTGTGCATAATTTTACTTTGTTTTCATTTTCCATGTGACCAAAAAAAAAAAAAAAAAAAAACCCTTGTACCTTTTACAAGGCCACCAAAAGACACAACAATTGATGATCTGAGTTCATGGGTTATGCACGACTCTGTCATATTTCCAATAGGTACAGACAGCATCCTGTGTAAGGGAGGGGCGTGCACCCTTCTCCCGTGCCCCCGCCTCTGCCTGATGGATGGTCCCGAGCTCAGGCCTGGCTGTGGTGCCCCGCGGAAACCCTGCGGCCTTGGCAAATGAGTGCCATGCAGCATCCTTGAAGAAAGTTTCTGTTTTCCCCCAGGCAACGGTATAATTGCCTGCCTGCAAGCATTCCTCCTCACTGAAGAAAGGGTTCTGCTCATTTTTCATTGTCAGTCACTCCCTTTGGCTTCTGTTGGATCTTCGTAATTGTACTGGTTTTGCAACAGTTCATGAACATTAGGAAGATGATATCACTTATATCTAAAAAAATCTAAAAGAAAAAGAAGAAGGAAAATGTTCCACTCAGATGCAGAGAGTAGAACAGTGGTTGCCAGGCGCTGGGGGGCACAATAGGGAGAGATTGGTAAAAAGATACAGATTTTAATCGTAAGACCAATGAGGTCTGAGGGTCTAATGTGTAACATGGTGACGATAATTAATAACACTGTACTGTATTCTGTACTTGTAACTGAAATTTACTCAGAGGGGTGCATGGGTGACTCAGTCTGTTCAGTGTCCGACTCTTGATTTTGGCCCAGGTCACACTCTCAGTGTCATGGGATCGAGCCCAGAGTCGGCCTCCAGGCTCAGCAGGGAGTCGGCTTGAGCTTCTCTCTCTCCCTCTCCCTCTGTCCCTGCCCTCACTCATGCTCATGCTCTCTCTCTAAAATAAGTAAACAAATCTTTTTAAAAAATTTAACTCAGAGAGTAAAATCTAAATATCCTCACCAAAAAAAAAAAAAAAAAAAACAAGGTAAATACGTGGAGTGATGGATGTGTTAAATAACTTGACGGGGGGAGGGATTCTGTCACGATGTACGTGTACGTCAAATCGTCATGCTGTACACTTAAAATATCTTCCAATTTGATTTGTCAATTATACCCAAACATACCTGGGGGGAGGGGCAGAGGACATTAGAAAGGATTTCATCTGACTCTCCACTTCGACTTTGCAAAAAGAATGTAATTGGCTCAAGCTTCAATTTGTTCATTTGTAAGTCGGGAATAATGATGACAATTTTATAAGATCATTTGGGGTGTTTAGTAAGATTATATATGTGAAATCCTCAGATATAAATTTCTGTGTATAATAAGCTTTTAATAAATACTAACTGAACTTTAATCTGAACTATTCAAATCTTTCCAATGTCGAATTGGTTTGTCTTTTATGCAAGATATATGTGTCAGTCATTCTGATTTGTTTAAAGATGTTCCTTATTTGCTCTGCTTTAAAAAATCCTTCCCTCACTGTCAAAAGGTGGGATGTTTTCTTGGGACTTTTAGATAGCCTTATAGTATATAAAAGGCTTTCTCAAAACTGGTCATATTTTGTCTATCTTCTCCCACTGTCATTTTGGTCCCATCTTCTTGAATTCCATCTTTGTTCAAAAGTAGTGAAATGAAGTGTGAGGAATTCATTTCCCAAACTCTGGAATGCCTCTATAAATTCTCTCAGACTCGTGTGCTCTCTCTCCCTCCCCTTTTCTCTAAGGAATCTGTGAAGTGCCCAGATTGTCATTCTCAAAGTTCAGTTACTAGATGTTGAAAGGAGGGGTAATGGGAATCAGTCATGCATTGCTGTGCTCACTTACCTTTAGAGCTGAAGGAATTTGCTGATATGAATAGATTCATTTGTTGGGATGTGTCAGACTTGCTCTGCACAGAAGGGTCAATGTATCTACGTAACATGTGAAATCCCGAAATACATACCATCACAGGGAAACCTAAACATCTACAGTGGCTTACGAGAGAGAGCATCAGAATGTCACTGCAAGTTACTGCATGTATCTGGGGCTGAGAAGGGGGAGGAGACAGGGAAGCTGGAGCCACGGAGCAAGTTTACGGAAGGTGTAAGGGGGATTTTCCTCCTAAGACAGGTGGAGCTTTTGGGGTAAAAGAAATGGAGGGAGGGGCGCCTGGGTGGCTCAGTTGGTTAAGCAACTGCCTTCGGCTCAGGCCATGATCCTGGAGACCCTGGATCGAGTCCCACATCGGGCTCCCTGCTCAGCGGGAAGCCTGCTTCTCCCTCTCTCACTCCCCCTGCTTGTGTTCCCTCTCTGGCTGTGTTTCTCTCTGTCAAATAAATAAAATCTTAAAAAAAAAAAAAAAATGGAGGGAGAGGGTGAAAGAGCACATGCTCTGCTGGCAGTAGCATGTTATGGAGTTCGGGTCATAAGACCGTGAAGTCGATTGGAGTCCCCCACTGAGATATCAGGGGATCAAAAAGTGTATGGGACTTCAGTCAATGCTTCTGCGTGGAAGGTCAGACTACTCAGTATGTCCCTTCTCAGCCTGATATTTAAAAATTAGCCCCTATTTTGGATCCGGAGATCTTCTGCTTTCTGAGCCTTGAGAAGCACTGAATGGAAATGCTAACCGAAAATGCTAGACTCATGTTTGTGTACAAAGCTCAGGTTGGTTTTGCTTGGAGGGAGGTTGTGGAGAGAGGTACTGGAAGAGGGGAATCCAGAGTCCTGCCATATCCGAGAGACTAGAGTAGGGGGAGAACGGAAAGGGGACAGTAACAGAAGAGCCCTGGCCTATCAGCAGAGGGTCCAACAACAGAGTAGGAGGACAGACAATGGTTGGAGAGGGAGACTGGGCCAGAAAGATGGGTCAGGAGGAGGAAGGGTCAGGGAAAGAAAAACCCTGAGGGGGTGGGGATGGAGGAGAGGCATTGGGACTCTGCCAGCAGGGGGTGCTCCAATACAAAGTGTAGTATCAGGCCTGGCACAGATAGTGCTGGGGAGGGGCAGGAGGGGCTGAAGGGCGTGGAATCCCAGCAGAGTAGGATCTGAAGAGCAAACAATATGGCACAGAACTTGATTTGGTTGTGTGTGCAGGGTTTTTGTCTACTGCTTTCTTCTTTACAGTTAGCAATTTGTTTTCCTCTTTAGGCTAACTTAAAGGAATAGCTTAGCCTCTTTCCACTCTCCCTCCAGCTCCCTCTTAGACTGAAATTTAGTCATCCTGGCATCCAGGTATCTTTTCAATATTTCCTCTGTACTAAGGATTTAAAGGATCAATAGTATCAAGCTCTCTTAAATTCAACTTAGAATCTTTCTCTTTTTACTATCCTTGAATTTAAAATAGATTTTGCTTTATTATTACTGTTGTTTGATCAGTAATGCTATCACACGTTGGGTGGGTCATCAGCTATGATAAAGTTTTAAAGAGACATCTACCACATCTGTCTGGGTATCTAGGAATTTTTTATTGCAATCAACAGAAACAAAGTTTGACCTAAGGTAGGAAAAAAGATATTGATCATATGAATACAGTAAAATTCACAGCCTATGAAGGAAGAGCTGAGGAGGCCCACATCTGTGAGAATGGGTGTGTAAGAACTATAATTAACTGCTTCTCTTGAACATGACAACTGGAGGAAGAGATAGTTTCTCAAATGAAAAGGGTGCTTTTATTAGAAAATAAAATAAAAGATGTGGGCAGACCAAAGCAACACATAGACACAATCCAGTCAAATTCAAACTCTTCCTAAATAGTAGGGATTTTGCTCTTTAATACATGCCTTACCTATCCTTCTAGCTTCCTGTCCTGGGTGATTTAGAAGGAAACTCAAAGGACCCATCTCTTATAGGCTATTTTCCAAGAAAATGTTCTCTTCTTCTCCTTTGGGCTTTGTATAATCCTTATTCATTTTCCAGATGCACACAAATCTAGACCGGGTATTGAGACAAAAAGAAAGAAAGAAGGGAAAGAAGGAAGGAAGGGAGAAAGGAAAGAAGGAAGAAGGGAAGAAGGGAGACAGGGAGAGGAGCAGGGAAGAAAGAAAGGAGAAGGAAGGAAGGAAGGGAAGGAGGGAGGGAGGGAGGGAGGGAGGGAGGGAAAGAAAGAAAGAAAGAAAGAAAGAAAGAAAGAAAGAAAGAAAGAAGAAAAGGAAGGAAGGAAAGAAGGAAAGGAAAGGAGAGGGGAAGGAAGGGGAGGGAGGGAGGAAGGGAGAAAGGAAAGAAGGAAGGAAAGGAAAGAAGAGAGAAATGAAGGAAGAGGGAAGGAGGGAAAGAGGGAGGAAGGGAGGGAGAAAGGAAGATAAAGCATCCCAGTTAGAAAAGAAGTAAAACTCTTTTTTTAATTAATTAATTTATTTATTTATTTTCAGTATTCCAAGATTCATTGTTTATGCCCCACACCCAGTGCTCCATGCAATACATGCTCTCAGTACCCACCACTAGGCTCAACCATCTCCTCACCCCTCCCCTCCAAGACCCTCAGTTTGTTTCTGAGTCCAAAGTCTCTTATGTTTCATTTCCCTCCTCGATTTACCCTAATTCCCATTTCCTTTCCTTCTCCTACTGTCCTCTATATTACCCCTTATGCACAACAAGTAAGTGAAACCATGTGATACTTGACTTTCTCTTCTTGGCTTATTTCACTCAGTATAATCTCTTCAGTCCAGTCCATGTTGCTACGAAAGTTGGGTATTCATCCTTTCTGATGGAGGCATAATATTCCATTGTATATATGTACCACATCTTCTTTACCCATTCATCTGTTGAAGGGCACCTTGGCTCTTTCCACAGTTTGGCGATTGTGCCACTGCTGCAATGAACATTGGGGTACATATGGCCCTTCTTTTCACTACATCTGTATCTTTGGACTAAATACCCAGTAGTGCAATTGCAGGGTCATAGGGTAATTCTATTTTTAATTTTTTAAGGAATCTCCACACTGTAAAACTCTTTTCTATTCACATATAACATGATCTTGTACATTAGGGAATCCACTAAAAACACTATTTGAATAAACAAGTTCAGCAAAGCTGCAGGATATAAAATTAATACACAAAAATCAAAAATTGTATCTCTGAACTAACATAAATAATCTAAAAATGAAATTTTTAAAAATCCCTATACAATAGAATTTTAAAAATGATCACTTGGGGGAAACGTTAACAAAAGAAATGGAAGTCTTGTACACTGAAAACTACAGAATGATATTTCTGGCAAAAACTAAAAAGGATCTAAACAAGTGGAAAGGCATCCCATGTTCATGGATCAGAAGACTTAATATTATTATAATAGCAAAACTCCCCAGACTGTTATACAGCTTCAATATAATTCTATCAAAATTCCAGGTGCTTCTTTGTAGGAAGTGACAAGCTGATCCTAAAATTTATGTAGAAATACGTGAACCTAGAATAGCTAAAATCATATTAAAAATTTAGAACAAAGTTGAAGGACTTATACTTCCTTACTTTAAAACTTATTCTAAAGTTACAGTAGTCAAAGAGCACCTGAGTGTTTCAGTCAGTTAAGGATCTGACTCTTGATTTCAGCTTAGGTCATGGTCTCAGGGGTTGTGAGACAGAGTCCCATGTTGGGCTCTGTTCTCAGTGCAGAGTCTGCTTGAAATTCTCTCTCTCTCTCTCTCTCTCTCTGCCCTCTCCTCCGTGCCTGTGCATAGTCTCTCTCTAATTCTCTCTAAAAATAAATAAATCTTTAAAAATAAAACAGAATTATAGTAATCAGGACAGCGTGGTACTGGCATAAAGATAGACACTGGCATAAAGACAGAGCAAAAGAATAGAAATGAAAACCCAGAAATAAATTTTTGCACTAAAAGTCCATTTATTTTAACAAGCATGCAAAAAAATTTCAGTGGAGAAAGAAAAGTCTTTTCAACAAATGATTCTGTATCACTAGTTATCTAAAAGCAACAGAATACAGTAGGTCCCTTTGCCTAAAACCATAAGGAAATATTAACTCAAAATAAGTCATAAGCCTAAACGTAAGAACTAAAACTATGAAATTCTTAGGAGAAAGCATGGGAGTAAATCTTCATGATCTCGGATCAGGCAATGGTTTCTTAGAAGACAGAACACCAGAAGTACAAAAAACAAAAGAAAATAAATAAATTTAATCTCATTAAAATTAAAAACATTTGTGCTGCAAGAGATATCATTAAGAAAGTAAGAAGACAATCAACAAGATGGGAAGAAAACATTAGTAAATCATGTATCAGAAAAGGTACTTATTTCCAGAATATATAATGAAAATTTACTACTCAGTAATAAAAGAAAAACCCATTAATATCTGAATAGACATTACCCCAAAGAAGATATAAAAATGGCCAATGAACATATGAAAAGATGTGCAAAACAAAACAGAAATTAGCCATTAGGTAAATGTAAAGCAAAACCCTACTAGGGTTATGGTATCAGGAACATGGAGAAATTAGAAGCCTCATTTGTGACTAACAAGAATGCAAAATAGTACAGCCACTTCAAGAAACAGCTTGGCAGTTTCTCAAAATGTTAAACATAAAGTTACTATATGACCCAGGATTTCTACCCCAAGGTATATTCACAAGAAAAATAAAAACATATCTCTCTCTCCTTCTCTCTCTCTCTCTCTCTCTCTCTCTCACACACACACACACACACACACATACACACACACACAATAACCTCAAGAACACTTGTAGAAGCACATTTGTCTCTGGGCCCCTAGTCTTCCCTTATACCACCCTTTCTCTCCTCTATCAAGTGCTTGACCCCCTCAGCCTTCTCTTCCTTCTCCCTCTCACCATGTACTTTTCTTAAAAATTGGATTCTAATCATTTAAAGAAAGAATTCAGCCCAGGGAAGCAGAAATTCAACAGAATCTCGATTTTGTCCAGCCACTCTATTACTAAGCAAGTATATAATCTTGGGACTCTCTTCTATCTCAGACCCTTGGTTTCCTCATATGTAAAATGACTATTACATCACCTGCTTCACAGGGTTGTTATGAAGTTCTAATGAAATCAGAGGTATGTTGGGACACTACATCAAAATAAAAAGCTTCTGCACAGCAAAGGAAACTATTAAAAAACTGAAAGGCAACCTACAGAATGCGAGAGATATTTGCTGATGACATATCTGATAAAAGGTTAGTATCTAAAATATATAAAGAATTTATACAACTCAACACCCAAAAAACCACAAATAGTCATTAGAAATGGGCAGAGGACATAAACAGACATGTCTCCAAAGAAGACTTACAAATGACCACAAACAAATGAAAAGATGCTCATCATCACTGGTGATCAGGGAAATGCACATCAAAACCACAATGAGATGTCACCTTGCACCTGGCAGAATGGCTAAAGTCAACTCCGTAAGAAACAAGTGCTGTCAAGGATGTGGAGAAAACAGGAATCCTCATGTACTAATAATGGTGGAAATGCAAACTGTACAGCCACTGTGGAAAACAGTATGGAGATTCCCCAAAAAGTTGAAAATAGAATTACCACATGATCTGGTATTTGCACTACTGGGTATTTACCCAAAGAGTATGAAAACACTAATCTTGAAAGATATATGCACTCCTATGTTTACTGCAGCATTGTTTACAATAACCAAAATATGGAGGCAACCCAGATGAAAGGATAAAGATGATGTGGTATATATACAATGGACTATTACTCGGCCATAAAAAAGAATGAAATCTTCCCATTTGCAACAACATGGATGGATATAGAGGATATAATGCTAACCAAAATAAGTTCGTCCGAGAAAGACAAATAAGATTTCACTCATATGTGGAAGTTAAGAAATAAAACAAACAAAACAAAACGAGAAAAGAGAGACAAACCAAAAAGCAGACTCTTAACTATAGAGATCAAACAGAGGGTTACCAAAGGGTAGGTTGGTGAGGGATGGGTGAAATAGATGATGGGGATTAAGGAATACACTAACCATGATAAGCACTGAATAATATATAGAATTAATGAATCTCTATATTGTATACCTGAAATGAATATAACACTATATGCTAAAAACACTGGAATTAAAATTAAA
>PITA01003296.1:0-51571 GCA_004023965.1 Spilogale gracilis
GGGGGGGGGGGGGGGCTCGATTCCAGGACCCTGAGATCATGACCTGAGCCAAAGGCAGAGGCTTAACCCTCTAGGCCACCCCAGGCGCCCAAGAAAGTACTTTCTTATGGTTATGTGAAACATTAAAGTATGGTTAAAATCCTTCAAAACCTAAACCATGAGGATTGTCAGTGGGAAAGAGATGAAAAGGGATTTTTAAGTTCCTGTTCATGTGCTTATATTATGATCCTTTTGTAATTATATAACAAAAGAAGACAGTAAAACCAAGACCTCCTCTGTCCCTCTTATCATCCCTGCGGTAAGACTGGGGTTTGGGAAGCAGAGAAACATTAAATGACAGATCAGGATGGCAAGGAGTGGGAGAACCCCCTAATGGTGCTCACTGTTGCACGTTCTCTTTGTCACACGCACACTCTCAATAGCCGGTTGAATGGAAGGACCCAAGATAATAGGTTTCCAGGTAGGAATCTGTTTTCTGGAATACCAGGGAACATGGGAGTAATGAGTCCTAACTTTGTAGATATATCTCCAAGCCAAAACTGTTTTGGAGATCCCCATGGAGGCTGGGAATCCAGCCGGGTTTCTTCTTTTTCATCTTAAGGCATACGCTAGTGGCTCCAGCTTTCAGGGTCACCTGAATCAAGGTGGCATGGGGGGCGACCCATTCTGATGATGAATTCCTGGGGACATCTAACCATCCCTGGGACTGCGCCTACAAAAGCTTCAGGAACAACAGACCAAAGTTCTCAGGAGGAAAATCTAAAATTCAATCAGCCTGTTGATAATGAGATCAGTCTTGGATGGGGGGGAGGGAGGTGGAGGGTAGCGGGGTGGGAGGGTGTTCTTTTTCAAACACTCAAAGAGACACTGCTGTCTTAAACCCCACCTGCACCACTGCCTCCTAACTCTGTTTCAAGGCCAAGAAGCATCTTGTTGGTAAGCCATTGAGAAGGCTGGTAGGAATGTTTAGATAGGCACTGCCCCTACAGCAACATGGCTTGCGGGGGGGGGGGGGGGGGGGGGGGGGGGGGGGGGGGGGGAAGCATGTAGGAGGGATGGAGGGGAAATTCACAAATTCACCTGTATGTGTCTGAAGGGGCCTTTTGCTACTATCAGTCAGGAGTCCTGAGAGAAATGGGGGAGCTGACTGAGCAGGGGAGTGCCTCAGAGAATCTTGGGGCTGGAGAGTCTCTTGCTCTACTCTCTAGCAGAGCTTGCAGCCACATTCAGAGAACCAAGTCACAGGTCTGTAAGCATACAGTGCTAGAGGTACTTAGGAAAACTATCTCAGTGGGTGTTAGTGAGTTTGGAGAGAGCTCTTCCAAGGATAGGAATCTAGAAGGAAACAAAAGTTCAGGGAATCCTCTTGAATTTCCCTCCCACCCCATCTTCTTCCCCCTTTCTCCCCACTGAGCATTCTGGCTGAACTTAGTGTTTCTTTGTATTTCCTTCTTCTGCTGAGAAAACCTTAAGAACCTTCTACTAGGCTTAGATTTAACCACAACCCTTACAGAATCTGGCTTATGAAAACCAGACTTCTCTAAGAGACGGGTCTTCTGGCAGCAATTAGTCTGACTTTTCTTTAACAAAACTCTTTGTAATGCCATTCAGAAAACGGGTGGGTAGAATTTTGTGGCAGGGAGTGTGTCTGTGTGTGTGTGGGGATGGGAGGGGACCTTTCGAGGTGGGGGATGGTGTTACAGAAGGCCAATTTGTATGACTTGGTGGGGAAAAAAAATCCCCATGTTAGCACATTAACTTTGGGACCTGTGAAATATTTAATTAGTGCACTGGTTGGGTTCCTGTTAGAGGTGGCTCTATTTCTGAAGACCGTCCTAAAAATCTGCTTGTTCCTTTCCTATATGCAGAGTATAAAACAGCATCGCTATCTCTTCTTGTCACTGAATTATTTCAAATAGTTTACCAAAGTAATTTCTCTTTAAAAGCAGAACTGCCTGGAACAAATGAAATAAAGATCTAATTCCTGAATATTCGAAAGTTGAGAATTCTATGGGTGGGTGTAAGGGAAGACTGAAGAAATCTGGAGGGTCAGGGAACAGTAGTCTCTTACTATCCCAGCAGTGACTTCTGTTTTTGACTCCTGGGGCAGTGACACAGTCCTAGATGTGGCCTCCCACTGCCCTCCTCCCGTACCTGTATTTAAAAGTCCAACCCCCAAACACAACAAACAAGAGGCCTATTCATTGAGTCTGCAAAGGCACCTTCTTCTCCTGGTTATGCAAATACTAAATTGAATCAAGTGGCTATAGCGTTCAGCCCATTGCTGAAATATGATAGAAAAAAAAGTGGAGTATTGCAAGGAAATTGATTCCAACAGTTCATTTTCAGTGGGGTGGATGTCTGCCTGTCTGAAGGTGGAGACACAAATACATCTTGTTAAAATTGTGGCTGCCAATGGGAGAAGCAGCCTAAGATTTTAGATACCCCTCCCCCTTCCATCTCTCCTTAGGGAGATAAGAATTTGAGCCATTTAACCTGCAATGCCCAAAACTCAGGGCAGCTGTCCCTGAGGGAGAGAGGACTCTTCTCTGAACTCCCTCTGGACGGGGTTAACCCCACCTTTGACAGGACTCCAGGTCTGAAAGGCCAGTTGAATTGAGATTCCTTCCCAGAGGGGAAAGAGGTCAGCTCCTGCCTGAGGGTCCTGGCCCAGAGGAAGGAAGGCCGTGGAGACCGCCTGAGAACGCGTTGGGAGCAAACAAACGTTCCCCTTCCCCTTCGGACTTGGAGTGCAAGGACCTCCTTGAGGCTTTCGAGAACTGAGACTTGTTCTCAGAAAACTAAGGGACACCCTACGACGTTCTCTAGGGGCCACTAACTTCTCGAACTTATGGACATCCGTGTCTGTGGTACCTCAGTTTCCCTAATGTGGCGTCAAAGGCAGGCAGTTGAGAGGACTGGCGGCACTTGTTCTGCGGGATATCAGCGTGGGGGCAGGCAGAAGTAAGGGCATCATCCTCTCTCCGTGATCCAAGGCAGTGTTCCCTGGGACGGGAGGCCTTGGGCAGAGTCTCCGGAACCCAATCCCAGCCCAGAACAGTAAGACACAGCTGTCGCTCTCTGCAGCCAACTCCATCGTAAGCATTGTTTTTTTTTTTTTTTTTTAAGTCCAATTTTTTGGAACACCCAATACATCATTTCAATAAGAATGACTTCACTTTAATAAAGATTTAATACATTAAATCTGTCTTTGTCGCTGATTGATGCCTCTTTGTCTTGAAAACGATTTGGGTTTTACTGATCAAGAATTCTGGAGGAAATGCTGTAATTTCAAGTCGGGGATTATTATTATTGTTTGAGAACACTTCCCGAGGAGGAAAAAAAATATCCCGCGTGCGCAGTGACGCACACGCGCGCTCTCACACTTAGGCCAGCTTGCTTTTTCTCCTCGGGCTCTCCAGCTTGCAAACCTAGAAAGCTCTCAAGAACTGCCCGGGACGTGGGGGGAAGGGGAACGCCGGGAGGGGAGGGGAGGCGAGGGGTGGCGGGCCGGGAGGGGTCGGATGCGGAGCGCAGCGTCTGTCGGAGAATCATTTGCCCTGAATCACAAATTTTCACGGCTTAAAAAGAAAAGGTGAAGCTAATGTCTGGCTCAATTAATAAACATGGTAATTTCACACCCGGAGAAGGACATAATTTCATCCGAGCGCTATCTGCGCCATCACAAAGGGTCAGGGCGCAGCTGCGGCGAACCCGGGTCATTACGGAGTCGCCGAGCGGCTCCCGCGTCCCGGCCAAGCGCGCGCCTCGAGGCGAAGGATGGCTGCGGGCGAGGCCGGGGCTTCCCCCGATAAAGGACTTACCCACCGTGCGGGAAATGGAGCCGCTTTCAGACTGGGAGTAATCAGCTCGCAGACGTAGCGCCCGCCACGGTCCCCCCCACCCCCCGCCGTTTACTTTTTTTTAAAAAATGAGGGCTAAAACAAGCAAACACCCTCTCCCTATCCTCCCAGTCTTTTCCTCTTCCCTTCTGACGCCCTTTTACAATAAAACCAAGACCAATGTGATATGAATGCAGGCGTCCATATTTTTTATTTTTTTAGAGGTTGTTTTTGACTCGCTGTCCACAGATACCTATTGTATCTGTAAATTTCAGGACAGTTGTAGTTGATAAATTTCTGGTGTCAAGATTTGGGGCCAGGAGCTGCGAGACAAGATATTAGCTTCAATCTCATAATCTCTTAATCACATTACACTTTAAGTGAGCATGTGTAATTTCACCCATCAATGATTTATTTAAGCATTTGGAGCACAATTACTTGTCTCATACACAGATACTGACTGGAGCATTGTTTGCTAGAAAGAGACCCTGAGATTTAGGGGAAAGGGACGTATCTTTTCCGTTCCATTACGTGTCCCACCTCGGAATCAAAATTCATCTGTAATCGAGACCCGCAGGGCCCGTCTCCTGAAGGGAAGGGGCCCTAGAGGCAAATTCAACCGAACCACAAGGGGGGTACGCCCCACCCCCCCTTTTCTGGGTTTAGATTTTCAAGCAGATCTTCAAAGCTAACATAAATGCCCATTAAGTAGCCGCAATGCAAATAGGATGGAGTCGGGCAGCTAACCCAAAGCCCATCTCACATAAAACAAAAGCATGATTGATGGCAACCCGGACGCTCGTGTGTTTAGAAAAAAAAATTACACTTGTCCAGTCTCCCAGGTGTCTAAATTATTGAAGAGCGATGTGCATATTTCAATGGGAGAAGGTGGCCGAGGTTAGGGACCCGCTGTCGGCGCCGCGAATTCCACAGTGTGGTAAATTTGGGTCTGGGGAGACTCCCGCGCAAAGAATTTTTAAGAACACATTCTTTTCTGGGTGGCCGAGGAGGCAGCGCTAAGCTGACACTTCTCGGGCAAATGGTTAGAGAATATGGATCGTTTTCCTGGGCCAGGGACCTCACTTCCCGGTCTGGGAAAGGCTCTGCAGGGCTGACCGCTCGGCTCCGACAGCCCTGCAGGCCGCACAGGGCGGCGGGGGTGGCGCCCAGGCCAGCCGTGAACTTCCGCCCGCGAGGTGGTTGGGGCCCTCCGCCGCCCAACTCAGCCCAGAGGTCCGACTCTGAGGGCGGGGCCCACCGAGCTCCAACGCAGCTGGCGGCGCTTGAGGCGCCAGTTCTTTGTTCTGGCACTTTCAGGGCCTCCGGAAAGTCGCCCCGTCGGGTGGGGGGACCGGACCCTGCTGGCCTGGTTCAGAGCGGGAGGCACGATTGGGGGTGCCCTAGTGTTGGGACCCAGCGGCTACTTGGTCTGTGTGGTAGGGGTTGAGGGTGAGGATTTAGTAATGCAGGGCGTGGTAAAACAAGTGAGAAATGATGAGAACTTTCCAGTATCTCATTTTAAATCTAGGAAGGAAACATTTGAAAGTAAGCAAGCTTCTCTGCTTCTCTCGTCTCCCATTTCTCTGTGCTCTTCTTTCTTTGTCTCTTAACTCCCTGATTCAATCTCTTTCTCCGTCTTCTCCCCCACTCCGTCCTCCAGTCTCTAACCCGTCTCTCTATCTCAATCTTCCTTTTCTCCCTCCTTCCCTTCCCTCCCTCCTTCCCTTCCTTCCCTCCACCTTTTTCCCCTCCCTTCGGGCTCCCTCCCTCTTTATAAATATGCAGTAGAGGAAAAAGAAAAAAAAGAGTCTCAGCAATTCCTGCTAACAGAGAGTGGATCCATAGCCACGTGGAATTGGGGCTTAACGGCCCCTTGCCAGCCACGGAACCCCGGGGGGGGGGCGCACCCTTTCTTGCTGGGATGGAGGGGGCGGCGGAGAGATGCGTGGGCCCAGGGCCCTCTGCGTGGCGAGAAGTCAGTATTTCCCACGCATCGAGTCCTAACCCCAAGCTTGAATCCATCTTGCTGCTCAAGTCAGGCTCGGCGGATTCATTATAGCGACGACAAAGAGTAATTACATATTAGAAAACAAAACAATAATTACACTACTAAGTCGACACACCAGTCAGCGAAGCACAGTCGCCTGGGTTAGAAACGGGAAAGCCCGCGGCGCCGGCGGCTGACTCAGCAAATCGGAAAAGCCGGGCGACCGCGTCCACACCACACCAGCTGATGAGAAGAATCTGTCCCGAGGCTGAAGGGCAGATGCGCTTCTGCCCCGGCCCCAGTCACCTGCTGAAAGGTCTTAAAGGCCATAAGATCTGGGTTGGGAGCTGTCTGGCAGAAAATCATGTCACAAGCAGCAAATAAGCGATTTCTTGGAGAGTTTGGTTTTTTAATCTAGGCGGACACACAGATTGTTGAGTTTTAACTATTGTTTTACATTTTCATATTTAGAAGAGAGAAAGGTGGTTCTTACATGTTAATTTCCCCCCAGCACCTGTCACTTGGTTCCTCGGTTAACTTACAGCGCACTGGGGCCGAGGCGTCTTCGGGTTTCCGCTTCATTCCCCCGAGTTAGGGCCACCCTGCCCTTTTTTCACTTCTTACCCCGCACCCAGAGGCAGATTACAGAGCTCAGCTTGGGACAGAGCACGTCCCTAACCAAAGCCCATTGCAATCGCTGCCATATCGCCCAGTTCTCTTGGATCAGCCGTTGGAGAGGTTCTTCTTTCTGACATTGCTTTCCCTTGCCCTCTTCAGTGGCTCCAGCACGTCCTCTGGTTGGTCCCGGGGCCCAGGCCCGGAGGGTAGATGCGGCATTTGCGGGGGGGTGGGGGGTGACTGGGTCCCGGCAGCCCGCTGCCCGGCGAGGCCAGCGCTGCTTGCAGCCGGGTGTGTAGAGAAACACAATCCGTTTGGGCCAGGAGACGGTGGCTAGACGACTAGCTTGAAACGCCGTCTTAGCTTAGACAACTAAGCTTGAAACGTCGGGAAGGGCTTTGAAAAGTCTCTATTCGGCTCTCTCCTCCCACTTCCCCGGGCCTTTCTTCTGGGGTTGGAGCTTGTCTCAAAGGCAAGGGGCTTGGGTAGAGGGTGCCAGTGCACCTTTGCCAAGGGTGGTGTCGTAGGGCGAGAGCCGAGCTGGGGACAGTCCTCGCCAGGGGTGTGAATGCCTTCCACACTCCACCGCGGACAAAGCCCCGCAGCACCGTCTTAGGCCCCAGGTGTGAGTTGCATTCCGAACGGGGGACCACCCCCCATGCCCACCCCCCCTTGGCGGGAAGGGAGTCAGACGTGGCCCAGGAAGGAGAAGGGCGTAGCGACCCAGAGTGGGCACCTGGGACTCGGGGGTCTGCAAGTCTGCGGGTAAAGCCGGGCGGAAGCGAGCGAGAAGGCCGCGCTCGGTCTAGCGCCCTCTACAGGGCTCACGAGCCCCGCCGGCGGGGACGGCTCTCCTTTCATCCCCTCGGGCTCAGGGAAGGACAAAGGACCTATAAAAAAATCCAACAACAACAACAAAAATATCAGCTTGACCCCCAAAAGAACACTGTTTAATGAGGTGGAAAATTCTTCCACACAAATTGCTTTTTCTACTACTTTATGAGAGTTCATAAATGTTAATGAAATCCAGTTACCAAAAAGTAACATACATCATTGCAGCTGAAGGAAGGCAGGGGAAGGAAGGTGGTAGTTAACGTACAATCATAATTAAAATAACAGCAGCGGCAGCAACAATGCAGCCTATGGCTAATGTGGTTGGAGCTGTCGTCCAGCGTCGCACCCTTGCATCCGAGCTGGGCCAGCCGCGGGTTTCACCTGACTCGAACCAGTGCAATGTAACCGCTGCAGCATCAGAACCCAAAACGTAGAAAGGCAGAGGCTGGTGGATCAGAATGAAAATAAATATGAAATGCTCTTCTGTTTCTCTTCATTTGCATCAGAATGCTTGTTACGGACCCAAAGGTCCTCAAAACGCAAGCAGGAAAAGAGCCCCATGGAAATGCCTGGGAGAGCAAGGCAGGTTCATTGTTTTCTACAACCTGCAGGATGTCATTGCTCCTTTCTCTCTGCCATTGGACAGTAAGGTCTCAGAGCGGGAGATCTTATTTTGGTATTTGTGTCCTCAGCATTCAGCCTAGCGTTTGGCACTGAGTAGTGATTAATAGGTGTGTGTTGAATAAGTAAATGATTAAATGGACCCATAACAGAAACTGGAATGGACGATTTACTTGATAGCATCTGAAGATGGACCAAGATGCTTGAGCAGTCTATATTTTCAGTAGTCAACAAATATTTTTTTTTACATAACTTACGATGAACGCGAGCAGTTCTTGGCACTAGGGATATAACAAGCAAACAAAATTGGCAAAAATCCCTTCCCTCATGAAGTTTACATTTTGATTTGGGATACTTTGGCAGATATATTGTTTTACATGGCTGGGCTAGTGGCTTCTTATCTAACTTTAGGAAAATGTCTTAATTTTTACCTTTCGGATCCCTCTTTACTAAATGGAGTTTTTCTACATTACTGATAAAGAATTGGCAAATAGGTATACAAGTTGATGTTTTGATACACATGTAAATTGTGAAATGAAATGATCGCCATATTCAAGCTAACACATCCATCACCCCACTTTTTCTGGTGATAATTCTTAAAATTTAGCAAATTTCAAGTATGTGATATAGCAATGTTATAATTGTAGTGACCACGCCGTGCATTAGATTCATTCATCTTGTGTAACGGAAACTTTGTACCCTGTCACTAAGATCTCATCATTTCCCTCCACCCCCAGCCCCTGGCAACCAATGTTCTAGTCTGCTTCTACGAGTTAGACTGTTTTAGATTCCACATACAAGTGAACTCATGCAATATTTGTCTTTCTGTGTCTGGCTTATTTCACTTAGCATAATGTCCTCGAGGTTCACCCACATTGTCGCAAGTGGCAAGATTTCCTTGCTTTTTCTAAGGCTGAAAAATATTCTATCATGCATGTATATGTATGTGTATGAATTGCATTTTTAAAGAATATGTTTTGAAGGAAGATGTTTTATATTTCTTGAATGGGGTCATTTTGTTTGAAGGCTTACTTTCTTCTGAAAGAGGAAAAACAGATTTATTTTTTGTAATAATCTAGGACAATTTGAATATTTTCCTGTTTGAGAGTTGCTGAAACCAAGTCATTTTATTTATTTGTTTGTTTGTTTGTTTATTTATTTATTTAAAGATTTTATTTATGCATTTGACAGAAAGAGATACAGCGAGAGAGGGAGCACAAGCAAGGGTAGTGGGAGAGGGAGAAGCAGGCTGAGCAAGGAGCCTGATGTGGGGCTCCATCGCAGGACTCTGGGATCCTTACCTGAGCCCAAGGCAGATGCTTAATGACTATGCCACCCAGGCACCCAAATCAAGTCAATTTAGCTTTGCATACATGTATTAATATTTCATGTCCTTTAAATCTGAATGCTAATATTAATAACTATCATTTTTTTAGCCTGTGTCTTTTGCCCGTTACTGTGCTCAGTGCCTTATAGGCTTTGTGTCACTGAAACTCTCAACAACCCCTTCAGAGAGATGATATGGTTGGTATCTTTATTTATTTGTTTTTATTATTTATTTATCTGACAGAGAGAAATACAGCTAGAGAGGGAACACAAGCAGGGGGAGGGAGAGAGGGAGAAGCAGTCTTCCCGACGAACACGGAGCCTGATGCGGGGCTCGATCCCGGGATTCCGGGATCATCACCCGAGTTGAAGACAGTTGCTTAACCAGCTGAGTCACCCAGGCACCCTAGTATCTTTATTTTTTAAAGGAGGGAAGCAAGGCTGAAGGGAAGGGGGTAAGTAACATATCTTAGGCCATCAGTGAGTAACTGGCAATTTGCGATCTGGACCCAGAACACTGGAAGGGCAAGGGCACCTGCCATGGGACTTCCAGCCTCTGTGATCAAGGGCAAGCCATTTGCCCTCAGCTTTCTTATCTATAAAATGCAGTGAATATTGGTCTAGTCTATATTGTACACAGTGTGGTGCAGATAAAATTTGATCCATTTATGAAAACACTTTGTAAATGTTGAAAAGTTGCATGAATATATGATACTTATGTTATTATTGTTATATTTTAAAGAGCTTATTTTTAAGTAATTTCTACAACCATCATGGGGTTTGAACTTACAACTCTGAGATCCAGAGTCTCATGCTCTGCTGACTGAGCCAGCCAGGGACCCTGGTGCTTTTGTTGTTGCTGTTGTTATTCTTCTTATTATTATTTTTTGAAAGAGAGAGAGAGACAGAGAGAGAGA
Organism: Spilogale gracilis; assembly: GCA_004023965.1. Taxonomy (NCBI): domain Eukaryota; kingdom Metazoa; phylum Chordata; class Mammalia; order Carnivora; family Mephitidae; genus Spilogale; species Spilogale gracilis. The sequence continues at coordinate 10,146 of PITA01003296.1, forward strand.
GAGAGAGTGGAGGGGAGGGGCAGAGAGAGAGGAAGAGAGAGAGAAACTTAAGCAGTCTCCATGCCCAACATGGAGCCCAAGCCAGGGCTCGATCTCATGACCCTCAGATCATGACCTGAGCTGAAATCCACAACTGGAAGTTTAATAGATTGAGCCACTCAGGTGCCCCATTATTATTATTGTTATTATATGCCGTTTCTTATCCGTAATCGCTAGTACCTCCAACAACCTACTCTGCAACAAGCATCACTGAGACAGAGTGAACTCTGGTTGAGCAGTTGTTTGGGGTTGTGGGTGCTGGTGGAGCAGGTGGGAACTGAGGCAGACAGTGTTAATTAGACACACAACTAGCAGTGATTTGACTCTTCCTGGTCAGTGTCTCTACATCCTGAGGCATCTCAGGGTCTGGCAGGAGTGGGTATCCGAGGGTCGCTGGCCACCCTGCACAGTATCCACAGGGATCCCCTCCCTCCTAATTGCAGGGTGCTCTGTTCTGCTTTGCCCAGGCCATCAGCCCTGCTGGCGGGCATCACTCTTAGTAGTGAGGCCAGGCACAATGGTGAGAAAGGTTAAGTTTTCATTTTGGTGGGTACATTTGCAATGTTGCTCCGAGACAACGTAATTACTACTTCCCACACCTTATTGTGTCTGGTAGAGAGGTGGTCACAAAGACATCAAACAACCATCAAGACTCTGTCACCACCTCCTGCACCTGTCATCCTCCAAAAAGTGGGCAAGACTTTGTGGGTGTTGGAAAAAAAGCCTTGAGTGCTTTTTCACACTCGGTGCTTGTCTGGGGCAATGCCTAGAGAGGTCTTCAGTGTTTCAAACTTGGGTCAGCTAGTTAAGGAATAAAGAGGCAGAGCTACTAAGAACATATTAAGGACATGACCTCTTAATTGTTGTATTAGTCAGTGTTTATATTTCATTTATTCACCTGTTCCTTCACTTATTCAACACCTTTGAGCTGTTTGCTGGGATTTCAAAAATTCCACTGAGATACTTCCAGGCAGGTGGGGAGGCAGGTGAGTAAAAATATAATTGCAGACAGTGGAGTAGGTTTTAACAAGGATTTACACATACAGTGGGATTGGGCCAATGAAGCATTTTGATATATGGAATTAGGTAAAAACATACATTCTCACGTGGGGTGATATTGCCCTCAAAGGGGGAAAAATTGGTTCTCAGGGGACAAAAAATCTTAGACACTACAATGGTTGTGACCCATCACACTCAACCCTATTTGACAACATCTTATTCCTCTGTATTTAGTTTTTCTTGTTAGATAGACTTTAAATTAATTTTTTTCTCCTTAGAGATTGCGATAAATAAACAAAAAACAAAGCAAAACAAAAAACCAGGCTGATGATAATCATGGGGCTAGATGATGAATTTGCCTCAGTAACTTGGGCTATCTGTAAAATGAGCAGGTTGGCTTTTGTGGCAGCCTTGCTCAGGTAGTTTCAAAGCAGGGGTCAATTTGACCAATCTGTCCAACAATTTGTCATTATTTTACCAACTAAAATTCTCCTGATTTGCAGTTTGATACAGAGAGACCCTATTCTCCAGTCTCATAGCACAGGAAAGTGAATTCTCAAATATTCCTCTAGTTCCCTCAGAAAGTAGTTACCTCTGGAGAAGCATGGAAAACCAACCTTTTTTTTTTTTTTTTTTAAGATTTATTTATTTATTTTAGAGAGAGGGAGAGCACACAAACAGGGAGAAGGGCAGAGGGAGAGGGAGAGAAAATCAACTCCCTGTTGAGCACAGAGCCTGACCCAGGGCTTGATCTCATGATCCTGAGCTCATGCCCTGAGCCCGAAATCAAGAGTTGGCCACTTAACGGACTGAGCCACGCAGGCGCCTGGGAAGATCAACTTTTAACCTCAGTTTCCCTGTTGCAAAACAAAGCTCTTAAGACCAGATGTTGACACCTGTAGAAGGAAGAGGTTTTGGACAAATGATAGTCTATGTTATTTTTTTTAATTTATTTTTTATTTTAAAAGATTTTTTAATCTTTTTTATTTATTTTTATTTTTTATTTATTTGACAGAGAGAAACACAGCCAGAGAGGGAACACAAGCAAGGGGAATGAGAGAGGGAGAAGCAGGCTTCCCACCGAGCAGGGAGCCCGACGTGGGACTCGATCCCGGGTCTCCGGGATCATGACCTGAGCCGAAGGCAGTCGCTTAACCAACTGAGCCACCCAGGCGCCCCAGTAGTCTATGTTATTAATCACAGGTGGATGATGGTTGAATTTGCAAATATGTTTCCTTCCACTCATGCGGAGGTTAAGGTATCAAATTTTAATACACAGAAAAAGCAATAAAACAATAAAATCCTTTCACAAAGTTTTAAGTGTTTTATTCTTTTGGTTTGCAATTTTTACCCTTTAGGCTAACTGCAATTACCACTTTTCTATCTTGCCCAAAGCTTAACCGAAGAAATCACTGAGCCTAATATCTGAGATTTTTGGAGACAGCTTTGAAAGGACTTTTTTACCATACAAAGACATTTAAGTAGTAGAACATAAGTTGGAAAATGTACTAATAATCGGACTCTAACAACCAAGAATGATAATTACTGAGCAGCCTGAGCGAAGGAGAAGAAAAAAAAAGTGGCCTCGGGGGAAAGAAGGACGAAAATGGTCACAAAAATCGCTTTACCTGAAATAACTTCATTGAAAAAGGATAATAGAACATCCTCTTCCCTGGTCCACCGAAGTTTAAAAAATAAAAAGCTCTACCACCCACAGAGACGTCCTGGGTAGTCGCAAGGAGTCACTGAATACATTAGGGGGTGTGAGCCCAAAACCTGGCTTAGGACTCATTTCCAACAAAGGACAGAGCAGGGCAAGTCTCGGTGGCTTCCCAAAAGAGGGCTGAATGGGGAGGGGGTAGACCACACAGTGCTTCTTGAATAGCATTTCAATCCATCTGGGTCAGAAGGGGCTACTATAGATATAAACCTTCACATATAAGCCCTTCTTGTGTGAAGGAGTTGCTTGCCCAGTCTCATACCATAGTCCTACAGACAGGGACACAAAAGCCATTTGTTAATGCTTCAGACAAGGCTGATGGGGAGTCATGAGAAGGTTGACCCACATTCCTAGGGAATGTAACGCACAATTCTTCTCATTCACACCATATTAGTATTGACTGTTGTATTGTAGCCTTGTTATTATGGTTGTTATTCCTCTAATGACACCATTTTCAAAAGTTTAAAAGTTGAGTGCTAACATTTGCTTCACTTTAAGTCTTGGTGTTAAAGTTGTGTGTGTGTGTGTGCGCGCGCGCGCACATGACGATGATCAGAGAGGCAATTCTGTTTAAAGGAAACTGTTCTTTGAATTCCCAAATATTTCCGTCTTTTTGTCTGTAACATTAAGTGTGCTTGAGTCGGTAATACATGCTGTTAAATAAAGATGGGCATCTTTGGAGTTGGCCGAGTGGATTCGGAGGCAGAAGACGGATGGCTTTTAGCTGTGAGCAGACCAGGGAATATGGGTGAGCTTTCATTTCCTCATCTGTAAAATGGGCATAATAATATATGTTTTGTAGGAATTAGGTAGAATAATGGGTATGGTAAAAAGGCAGAGTGCTCTGGAAATGTAAGGCGGCTTCACCATGAGGCTGAAATGAGCCAGCACCGGGATTCCCTCCGAGAGCTTCACAGACAGCTCTTCCTCACCCCAGTTCATTATCACATTGGATGAATACTGAACATTTTATGTAACATAGAGTTATTTTCCAGAGCATAGTTCTAATTCTATCAATCGCTTCTCCACGGGATGGTAAAGACTAACTTCTCAGACTCTCAGCCTGGCAGGTAAGGTCTTCCTTGACCCAAAACAAACTTGCTTTTCCAGACTTCTATTTCTGAAATGCTTCCCAGCACCCCAGTGCTTTGGGGGTCCACTCTTTGGCCTTGCCTGGAATACGCCAGGAACTTACAGGACTCCTCCTAGCTTTTGCTCAGCCTAGAATGCCATTCCTCCCACTCAGGAAACCCCCCCCCCCAAACAAAAAAACAAAAAAACTTATCCTTTAAATCCCAGCTTACAAACTCGTCCTATAAGGCATCTCTAATTCTCTTACTTAGAAGCAATTGTCTCTTCCCCTGGCTTCTTAGAGCATAATTTTGGTAACTTTTTTAAACCCGGTTTTAATTCCATTTAAGCCCACTTGCTGCAAACCTATGATTGTCATCATTATTTGCTGAATATCCTATATCTTTGTAATAAAGTTAATAAATGTAACTCGGGGCATGCTTCAGGTACAACGAGGATCTGTTTAATAAAGCATGAGGAATCTCGCATTCTACTTTGTGTTTGGCTAGCTGTTTATTTCCTCCCGGGATGACAAGTGTATCAAGGGCAGGGCCTATGATCATTTAGGTCCATGTTCTCTCCAGTCATTGGCAAAGATCTTCGCACAATTTAGTGACAACATCAACGGCAGAATGTTGGGTTAATAAGATAACATATTATGAAGGTTTAGCTCTCTGGGTGTGAAAAATGTTAAACAAAGGGCAATAACCAAACATGATTTGGAAATGGGTATACTTTGAGGGAAGATGAGTTCCTGAAAACACATGACCACATTGGATCTTTTTTTTTTGCCTGTGAAAATTGGCTCTGATTTTTAAATTTAAAGGAAGATCTTTTTAAAGAACCCCCCCATCCCCGTGTTGACTTTTTTGGTAAGTGAAGACTGCTAGCCTTCCATGTTGTGTTTTCTGTGAGTGGAGAGATCACCTAGTTAGCCTTTTCATCTCCTTAACCCCCTGCAACTTTGAGTTGTTGCTAGCAAACAAGTTTTTCATTTTGACAAATGAACTCCCCCAGGATCTCACAGTTGAAATATCAGCTGCCACATGGCCCAGGGCCTTTTTGCTGCAGAAATTTCCTATGGCCTTCTAGGTCGCATGGGTGTCATCTGAATTAATGATAGTCATTCCATTTTATTGGGTAATTAATAAATGCAGGAAGGGAGATCTTGGGTGATACATATTTGCTTCTTTCTGGTATTTACAGGATAAACCAAAAATGAAGGATGCTTTGGGCCACTTATACTAAAGTGACTCTGGGCTGGTTGCATCCCACTATGACCGTGCCAAGTTAAGAAAAGATCAGGGCTTTTGGCAGCTTGTGTAAGCACGCATATACTTCCCTAGCATGTAGTTTTTACTTTTCTTTTAGTATACCGGCAGAAAAATCCCTTAAAATGACCCTTGGACCCAGCAAGCTAAAATGTAGGCAGAATTCACATATAGTGAAGTTTCAGAATGCAGTCTGCATCGAGAGCCCTCTTTTCTAACCTGTCACTGGTTTGCTTGTGATTCAGGTTGTCTCACACTTTCAATTTTTTTTTTTAAGGTTTTATTTATTTGGTAGAAAGAAACACAGCCAGAGAGGGAACACAAGCAGGGGGAGTGAGAGAGGGAGAAGCAGGCTTCCCACCGAGCAGGGAGCCCAATGCGGGACTCGATCCCAGATCTCCGGGATCATGACCTGAGCCGAAGGCAGTCGCTTAACCAACTGAGCCACCCAGGCGTCCCTGTCTCACGCTTTCAAGTGTTAAGCAGTGCCCTTTTGCACTTGGCATGAAAAGGTAAGACAGTATGAAAAGAGATGCTAAGAAAATTTCTCCCCATCCCATCTGTTATGGGTTGTATGGTGCCTCCCTAAAAGATACGTGGAAATCCTAACCCCAGGACTTCAGAATATGACCTTCTTTGGAAACAGGGTCATTATAGGTGGGATCCATGAAGTTGAGGTCATCCTGGGGTAGGGTGGGTCCTTAATGCGATATGATTGGTGTCCTTCTAGGAGGAGGAAAATTTGGACACAGTCGCAGAGGGAGAAGGTCACATGGCAACAGGCAGAGATTAGAGTAACGGAACTGGAAGCCAAGGAGTGCTCAGGATACCAGTTTCCGCTGGACGTGAGAAAGAAGCATGAAAGGGTCTACACGGAATTTGAGAGGGAAATGGGGCCCTGCTGACACCCTGGTTGGCATTCGAAGCCCCCAGAACTATAAGAGAATACATTTCTGTTGTGTTAAATCACCCAGTTTGTGGTGTTTTATTATGGAAGCTCTAGGAAACTAACCTACTCTCTTCCCCTTTTGGGTTTCTCTGTCTAGAGGCAATCGATGTTAACACTTCTTCTTCTTTTTTTTTTCTTTTTTAAAGATTTTATTTACTTATTTGGGAGAAAGAGAGAGATAGCACATGTGTGAGCAGGGGTAAGGGAAGAAGGAGAGAGAGAATGTCAAGCAGACTCTGCATTGAGTGTGGTGCCTGATGCAGAGCTTGATCTCATGACCCCGAGAGCATGGCCTACACTGAAATCAAGAGTCGGACACCTGACTGACTGAGCCACCCAGGCACTCCACTTCAGTAAAATCTTACTTAAGACCAAAAGATTATGTCAGTCAAGGCTGGAATGCCTAGAGCCTGTGTCTTCACAGGGGAAGTTCAGGGAAATCAGGGCAGCTGAGACGGGAGCTTCCCGGCCTGAGTCAACTTTTGGCTTTGGCCGCGGTGAGGCAGAGTGAGCATGGCTGAGCTGACCTCTTCTCTCTGCCATCTCTTGGGAGTCTCCACGGCCAGGAGCGATACTCTGAGGGGCCCAGGCTTCCAGACCTCTGTCATTCAATTATTGGGGGAAGACCTCTGTCATTCAATTATTGGGGAGGCATCAGATCTTCTGATTTGAGGAGGAAGGCAACAATAGAGAAGGGGGGTTGTTTAAAAGCATGGACTTCGGGGCGGCTGGGTGGCTCAGTTGGTTAAGCGACTGCCTTCGGCTCAGGTCACGATCCCAGAGACCCGGGATTGAGCCCCGCATCAGGCTCCCTGCTCGGCGGGAAGCCTGCTTCTCCCTCTCTCACTCCCCCTGCTTGTGTTCCCTCTCTCGCTGTGTTTCTCTCTGTCAAATAAATAAATAAAATCTTAAAAAAAAAAAAAAAAAGCATGGACTTCGGAATCGGATATTTGGATTTGAATTCCTGTTACCAGCTGGTGACTTGGCCTGGTTACTCAGTATAGTGCTCTTCGCCTAGAACCTCTCTGTGTTTCAGATTCATCATCGGCAAAATGACAGTTGTTATGAGAAGTAATGGAGATCTTTGATGTGAGTGTTCATGCCCTACCTGACACTTTAAAGTCAAGATGGAGATGAAGAGCCAAAGAGAGTTGATGGTGTTGTGGGGTGAAAACCGAGAAAGCCATAAATATATATATAGTTCATGTATGCCAGGCAGCATAAGAATGATAGCCACATGAAGGAAAAGCTACTGGCATCTTTGAAAAATAGACTATATTGTTAAAACAAGCATCCTTTTATATTAATTGGCATTGCATGGTACCAGTGTAATATGTTTCTGTCCCATCACAGAGTTAGAGTTCTCAGCATCTTAGGTCCTAAGGCTTAAAGCAATGGAGATTAAAAAAAAATTTTTTTTTTTAAAGATTTTATTTATTCATTTGACAGGTGGTACAAGCAGGGAAAATTGCAGAGGGAGAGGCAGAAGAAGGCTTCCTGCTGGAAGCCCCAAGTGGGGCTCGATCCCAGGATCCTGAGATCATAACCTGAGCTGAAAGCAGACACTTAACTGATTGAGCCACTCAGGTGCCCAAGTTTTTAGAAATTCTTTTTATTTGTTTCACTTATTTTTTTTAAAAGATTTTATTTATCTATTTGACAGAGAGAAACACAGCTGGAGAGGGAACACAAGCAGGGGGAGTGAGAGAGGGAGAAGCAGGCTTCCAGCTGAGCCAAGAGCCTGATATGGGGCTCGATCCCAGGTCTCCAGGATCATGACCTGAGCCGAAGTCAGTCGCTCAACCAACTGAGCCACCCAGGTGCCCCAACTTATTTTTTTTTTTTAAAGTAAACTCTGTATCCAACATTGGTGTCCAACTTCAATGACCCTGAGATCAAGAGTGGCAATGCTCTGTTGACAGAGCCAGCCAGGTTCTCCTGTTATGGAGACATTTTTCTGTCAAGTTTATCTCATGAGGTGAGAGCTTCTACGAATGGTGTAGCAGAGACAACCTGGAAAGGAACTGAACCAAAAATCCTCTTCTTGGACAATAATATTGAGTCTAGAAAAACTAAGATGAAGCAGTAGCCTCTCACCTCATGCATATCCAAGGATGATCCACCCATGGGAAGCAAGGATGCTTACATAAAGTTGTTGACTAAGTTTCATTCAGCCAGAACTGTATTATCATCCAACTTACATTTCCCTATCAACACCACAGGGATAAAAGAGATTTTATCAAAGCTTTAAAAAAAAGTTGAGGTATTCCTGTTGAAACTATTCTTTAGGCTGGTTAATCTTACATGAAAAGGAAGTGAACTCTCTTGGGAGTTCTTAGTGAACACTTACTGATTTGCCGTGATCTTATCTTCTCTTTCTTGTGTCCACAAGGTTTACCCTCACCCTTGTGTTTATTTTTCTAGAATTTTGCCAATGAAAAATGTCAGATTCACTGATCTAAAATTTGCAGAATATTGTTTTTTGTAAAAACCCAAAATATATTTTGATCTGATTTTCCAGAATCTCATCTGATTTCCAATACTCTCCAAAGGCGACCACCTGACTTTCCCATGAAAATTTGTAGCCTTATTGTTTCGATTCTTGAAGTTGAATTCCTTTGCTTTATATCACAGAATTGGTTGACTAAATATTCTCCTTATAAAGAATACTTTTGATCGTAAATGTCACTTTCTAGTGCATAACAACAGAAAACCATCAGATAAGAAGGTTTCAAGATCTCCCAATAAATCGTTATCGTTAAGGTCAACAGCCTTGACCTAGAAATCTCTAGAAAGATGTAATCAAGGAGCTAGTAAAATGGACCAGATTCTCTTACTGTGGATACCAGCTACTGAAATATCAGACTTTATGTTGTAGAAGATAGAAAGTCTTTAACATGCAGAAGGACAAAATAAAACACTGAACCTCCTGAACAATAAGACTTGAAGTAGCCTCCTATCTGAAATGACAGATCACAGCAATCAACAAAGACAATTATCCTGCACGTGAACCTTCACTGGTGGAATGTATCACTCTGTTCTAGCCTCTGAAGAAGAAAACCTTTCAAGTGTGTAGTTATGGGACTAAATACCACAGGAGAAACGGAAATGATGGACGTCATCCCTGGGTGAATCAGAAATGACATGAATCACATGGCCCAAGACCTGTTGGAGGAGTTTAGGATCTTGACCAATGAACTACTGAGAGCCTTGGGAAACAGAGAGAGGCAATGAGCCCAATTTCTCTGCCCTGGGAAGAGGGCAATTGGGTTTAGCTTGCACTGACAATGGTGAAACATCTCCCTTTCTCATTTCTCTGGCTCCTGCGTCCACCTTCATAACCTGTGAAGGCTAACATGGGTGCTGTTGTAGATGAAGCATGCCAAGATGGGGACTTCACAGTGCTCTCTACTTGGTGTACCTTTCCCTTTTTTTGCTTAGTTTGTGCCAACTATGCTCATATCTAAAGATACCCTTCATTCCATAATCTCTTCCCTGAACATTCAATATCCATTAATCTTCCCCAGTTTGATCTTTAGAATGAATTCTCATGGTATTTGGGCATTTCTTTATGTTATTGTCTCCCTCTGTGCCTCACCTTCCCCAGCCAGTTCACCAGCAGTATCCAGTGATAGGGACTCTATTTTAATTTTATTTTTGCTCATTAGGTTTTCCTTTTAGTGCCTTTCACCTAGTATGAATGAATGAATGACAGAATTAACACATGTTTGATTTTTTGGCATATCATATTTGAAAATTCTAGGTTCTTGATGGTATGAGACAGTACCAACTTTCTCTCATGAATGCTTCTTAGCACACAAGTCCCATCTCATTATAATAGTTTCTCCAATATGTCAATCTTTATCAAGGGGTTGGTCACTGAACCTTTTCCAAGTTAGTTGGAGCAGCCTAATACCCTCCTCCCATGGTCCATACTGGTCCCTCCTCTCCTAGCCAGCAAATTGCCTTCTCATCATCTATCAAGGTAAGTTTCCATCAAGGAAAGTCTGAGGTCACCTCCCTTAAAAGAACATGCCACTGCACTGAATTTTACTGATGTCCTGTCAGCAGGACATTGCATTTCAGTTGTTCCCAGAAATGTTATTGGTTCTTTTGCTGATCTGGTTTTGCTTATGATCAATGCCCATGGGTGTCAAGGGTGTAGTCATAGTCTGGAGTCTGAAGCTTTGGATGAGATGCTAAGTGGGGTCCCTGCTAGCCAGCTGTAGCTTTGGCCTTATTTATACCAGTCTCTGTGCAAAGCAGAGGTGCTGACTCCATAAAGCAATAGTCCAGGAAAGCTTCTTTCCTTGCTTCAGAGGTCTTGAATTCCCCTGGCTGCAAAGGTAGACACTTAGATAAAGCTTTGGGCAATGGCTTTTAGGTCTCCTGTAAGCCAGAATCCTTTTGAGATTGAAAGGAGATACTAAAAACAATTTTTAAAAAAATTAACTGGACTACAGTGGGAGCAAACTGGGACTGTCCCAGAGAGTATGAAATTAGAAAGTTCTTGGCAACTCACACATGCACGTGTTTACAAAATGGTGCCGATAAAGTTTTGGGGTTTCGTGGAGACCCTCTGAAGCCAATCTAAGAGCCGAGTTAGGTTGCGAGGAGGGACCTAAAGGTAAAAATCCCTCATTTGGAGATTTTGTAATTTCTTTATGCCAGAAATCCTGCTACTTTTAAAGCTTTTATTCATCCTTTCAGTGTCTTGGCATCTACACAGTGGTCTCTTGTGACCTCAAGCATCTTGCTGGGGCACGGAGAGGTAAGAATCATTAGAGACCTTTCCTTTGAGGAACTATCCTTCTGGATTGGGAGATGGAAAAGTCCAACGCTTCAGGTAGGAGCTTTAGTAAAGCACTGTCATGGCTGAAGGAAGAATATCTTTTCTTAATTCAATTTCTGAATTCTCTTTTTGAACCAGTTTATTGCTGAGGCAAACAAAGGTGGAGGTGACACGTGGACTGTCATTTGGAGGCAGTTTGCCAGGGATAGAAGACTGACTCAAGTATCTGGCTTATGTTAATTAATTGAATTTAAGTTGAAAAAAATAAATAAAAAAGGAAAAAAATAAAGTATCCGACTTGTGTGAAGAGACTGATCCTTGGCATTTTTATCCAATACGGAAACAACAAATCTCACCATTGCCAGAAAGCAGAGGGCAGGGGCTAAAAATTCGGCTTACTAATCAAATGAGCAGGTGTGTTGGTTCGTTTTATTTGTCATCTTGGCTAGGCCACAGAGCCAGTCATGTAACCCAACGGTAGACTGGATTTTTATTTTGCCGTGAAGGTGTTTCACGGATGTAGTTAAGCTCCACAGTCTGCTGATTGCAGTACTTACTCTAGGTAAAGGAGATGACCCTTGGTAATGCGGGTGAGCCTGATCCAAACCGTCCGAAGACCTGAAGAGCAAAAACTGAGGTTTCCCAGGGAAAAAGAAAGTCTGCCTTAAGATTGCAGCATCAACTTCTTCTTTTAAAAAAAGATTTTATTTATTTATTTTTATGAGAGAGAGAGAGGATGAGCGGGGGGTGGGGTGCAGAGGCAGAAGCAGGCTCCCCGCTGAGCAGGAAGCCCAATGTGGGACTCGATCTCAGGACCCTGGGATCATATCTGAGCTGAAGGCAGACGCTTTGCTGACTGAGCTTCACCCAGGTGTCCCTGTAGCATCAACTTCTGAGGGAGTTTCTGGTCTGCTCTCCTGCTCTGCAGATTTCAGACTTGTCAGCCCCCACAAGTTTTAGAAATACAATCTCTGTCTGCATCAGTATCATGTATAGTTTGATCTATCTAAAATGTTATCCATCTATCTCTGTCAATATTTTTGCCTCTGTTTCTCTGAGGGAACACTAGCTCACAGACCAGGGTTGAGGCCCGTATTTGTATCTGGGCTCTGAATCCTGATTCCCAGAGTTTGTAACTGTATGACTACATAAATTACTTGATTTGCCGACATATCAATGTCTTCTCCCATAAAATAGGATAACAGTAGGGATTTCCTCACGGGGTTGTCTAGAGATGAAGTGAATGAATGCATTTAAAGCACTTAGTAAAACCTTTCATGTGAGTTGAGGGGGTCAGAAATGTTATCTTCTCTGCTGTTTTTAGTTTCTTTTTTTTTTTTTAAAGATTTTATTTATTTATTTGACACAGAGAGAAATCACAAGTAGGCAGAGGAGCAGGCAGAGAGAGAGGAGGAAGCAGGCTCCCTGCTGAGCAGAGAGCCCGATGCAGGCCTTGATCCCAGGACCCTGAGATCATGACCTGAGCCGAAGGCAGAGCTTTAACCCACTGAGCCACCCAGGAGCCCAAAGATTTCTTTTCTTAAACCTCAAGTTCACTTACTTGAGGCATGAAGGTAATACAAAATTGTGCTTCATGATCGCATGGGTTTTTCTGGGTATAAGGCACCGTGTTTCTTTTTAGCAGTGCCTTTGACCTAGCTCTTCCCCTCAGCCGTGTGAACAGCCCCGGGATTGTCCTACAGCGGCTACATAACCAGCAAAGTGGATCACCCCCAAATGGACTGAGAGACTGATTCTGGGAAGCACAGTCTGGATGTGGGAGCTGAGAGGTCATGTAGTGAGAGGCACATGGGGGTTCTGTTGGAACACAAATGCTACAGACCCCAGAAAACAAGATGAGGCACCCCCAAAGCATCATGCTCCAAATGCATTAAGGTTACTCACCATGGGCAATCCCTCTTCTAAAACAGACTGCTTCACAGAGGTACCCATCTCGTATTAGGGGCTGTGTCGAGCCATTCAGCATTCTGAGTCGGGAATCTTGCTGCATTTGTTTGTGTAGAGACCTAGAGTGTACAGAAGAGTCTGTATGGTGTAAATGAGCTGAATGAAAAAGCCTAGTGTCCAGCTTATAATATCCACCACTATGCCACTGTCGGTGGAGGTCACTAGAAACATCTGTGCCCCTCAAGGCAAGCTGCAGGAATGCATTTGTCCAGAGTACAGGGATTTGGTTGGAATGGAGCCTTCTTCAGGGAGGACATCTAAGGAAGCAGCTCAGGGCAGCCCCTTGAGTATGTGCTGCATGCTTAACATAACCCTGGAACGGCTTGCTGGTTGGTTCTGGTGGTGGTAATATCTGTTTAAGGTTGCCTGAATATAGAGAGATCAGTGAGGCTCTTGATCCCTAGGAAAGAAACCAATGAAACAATGGTTTTTTGTCTTGGAAGGATGGTTTCCTATAATAAGGAGCGACTTGGCAAATGGGGAGCACAGATACAAGTCACTCGCTCTCTTTCCAAAATGCTTAAAGAGCATCATGCCCAGTAAATAAAAGACTGAATGATGAATAGTGGGAAATTCTTTTTCCGTGGAAAATGTTGAAGTAAGTTGACTAGGTATTTGCTTTATGTTCCAGCTCCCCATCTCCCTCGGCCCAGAGGCTAGCTTGGTACTGCTTGAGTATTCACCTGGGGTTCTCTCCACTCTGTATGGACTCAGTGGCCACATGTTCTCCCGGGTTATTCTTACAGAGGCTGGGTAAGTTCTGGTTCACTCTTGGGGCAAGTGGCGATTCAGGCCTGTGCATCAAACATTTCTGGCTCCTCACCTTCTCGGTACATGTGGGATTGCACTCTTTGGCCTTCGTGCAGTTGGGTGGGGCCGTATGACCAATTCCGGTAAGGAAATGGCATGAAAGTGACCTGACTCATTTGTGAGTTAGACCATGTCATTACCTATTTGAGATCCTTGAGTGTTCGCTTTTTCTCTGAAATAAAAACTAGCAGTATTTGAGATGGTGACATCTCCGTTAGCCCGAGTTTCTGAATCATTGCAATGAAAAGAGCCTTCCTGATGACCAGAAATGGACATATGGCATGATCAAGGAACAAATCTATTTTTGAGCCATTCATAGAGATTTGGGAGTTGTTTGTTCTGCAGCATAACCAAATTTGTTCTGATTGATATTGAAGCTTGATCACTGAATGTCATGTAACTAAACTTTCTTGTTATATCTCCTCAAAGTGTCCAGGAGTCCTTTCACCTCGAGTTTGCTCAGAAGAGGACAGATGTAAATCCTCAAACAAGAGCAGCCCTTTTCATCTTGTTCTAGACTTGGATATTTGAGGACTCCTCTGGAATTTGGCCTGGCTCTAGAAATGAAAAGGTAGAGTAATTTTAAAGTTATTAGTTATCAGAACTGGAAGGGATGCTTAGAACCAGTCATTCAACACTTGAATTTTACCAAGAAGGAAATTGAAGCTCACAGAAAGGAGAATGTGATTTAATTAAGGGTATACGGCTTGCTAGTTAGTTAGGGGTAGAATCAGGATAAAAACTCAGGGCTCTTGATTACATTTTTATCTTGTTGAATACAGGACCATTTGTAAAGGTATAAAAGCAGTCCACTGGGTTCTGAATCAGTCCTCTAACAGAAATATAATGCAAGCCACAGACATGCCAGTTTTTAGTTGCTACATAAAAAAGTAAAAAGAAAGGGATGACATTAATTTTAATAATCTATTTTACTTAAATCAACGTGCAAACAGCATTAGACTTCAACATATAATCAATATAAATTATTAATGAGATATTTTACAGTTTTATATTATGTTAGAAATCTGATGTATATTTTACACTTGGTGTATCTCATTTGGCTTATCCGTATTTCGAAGGCTTAATAGCCACATGTGGCCAGTGACTACCATATCAAAAGCACAGCTCTAAATTCTTGGAGGGCAGGGCGTTTCAACTCTGTTCCCTTTGTTTTTTTTTTTTTTTTTTTTTTTTAAAGTTTTTTTTTTTTTTTTTTTTTTTTTTTTTTTTTTTTTTTTTTTTTTTTTTTTTTTTTTTTTTTTTTTTTTTTTTTTTTTTTTTTTTTAGATTTTATTTATTTGACAGAGAGAAACATAGCCAGAGAGGGAACACAAGCAGGGGGAGTCAGAGAGGGAGAAGCAGGCTTCCTGCCGAGCAGGGAGCCTGATGCGGGACTCGATCCCGGGTCTCCGGGATCATGACCCGAGCCGAAGGCAGTCGCCCAACCAACTGAGCCACCCAGGCGTCCCGAACTCTGTTCCCTTTGTAAAATGCCTATGTTTGTGTCACGCATAATGACATATTTTTCATTTCTTTCTTTGAATACTAGACATCTTAATACTTCCCCCTTAGTCACTTTGTATACCCTATGTAAAGGCAGTCAATGAGCTAATGTCTGAGTTCAGTAGAAGGTTCTATCTGTTTAAATCCAAGATGCTATTCTCTTTTATGTCTGTGGGGTAGTCCCATTAGCACCCATGGGAACTATGTATATTGCTGTAATGGAAAAACAAACATCTCTCATGGGGCGAGGAATAATACCAGGTTACCAGCAGAGGTTGGCTTTCCCAATGTGGGTGGGGACTTCCCACCGAGGACTGACAGCATTGGAAAGTCTTGTTGTACTACGAGGCTCTGGATGGTGGCAGGCAGTCAGGCAGGAGCGGTGGGTCAAGGTAAACCTGGGGGTTAGATACTATTATTTCAGAGCTCCTCTATGACCACTAGTCCTCCATAGAGGCAAGTCATTAAAGGAAGGAGAGACAGAATGCTGCTCCTTTAGTCCAGAATGGCTAGTTTGTTTTTTCTCACTTGGCTGAGTTTGGACAACTTCCTATTATCAAGCTATGGGGCAGGATTTCCAGGGAAAGCAAATGTTGGTTATCCCACAGTTAAAGGGGGACTGAGCTGGGACTCGGGCCTGTTGCCTTCTAGCTCAACTTGTCTAGGGATCAGATGCTTTCCAACCCTTTAATACAGTGCTCTAAGCCCTCGGTGGGTATGGCCTGTCTTTTCAAGCCAGTCTATCTCTTTATACAAATGAATTTGCTCTCCTTACCACCCCATGATTCCCAAGCAGCTTTTCAAAGTTTTGAAACACACATGCTCTTTTTAGCTTCAGAGCACAACTAAGAAATTGTGGCAGGCTGGGGAAGAAAGGGTTAGCAAAGCCCAACTGTATGTAATGACTGTTTCTAATAGCTACTTTGAATTTAGCACCTACTCTGTACCATTCACTTTGTATGTACTGTTTCTCCTTAGGTGAGCATTATGATCTCTATTTTACAGATAAAGATACTGAACTCCAGAGAATGCAGGTAACTTGCTCAAAATAGTAAGAAAAATAATACAAAACTCAGAAATAAGCAACAGGATGACAGCACACATCTCTTTTCTATATCAGAAGCACTATCTCATAGTACTCTCCCCTCCAGATTATTTCATTCTCTAGAGGCAGGTACATGTAACTGACTTTGACCAACTGTTTCTTAGGATTAAGGCCCAGACTGTAGATTAGAGCTCAATTTGTTAATTTGTAGGTTGCTAAATTACAACATACTTTTGTTCAGCAGACATGCAAATGAATTTTTTCTATTACAAAAGACGTTCCCAAAGGTTATACTTTCATTGACCATTAGGACGCTCCCCAGTTTTGTATCTAATTTAACTAAATTTTGCAACATTTCTTGCCAGAAGGGGTAAACAAATGTCTGTTTCCAAATGCTTGTAGAACTATCTTTACCATGGTATTGGTTCCTTCATTAATGGTTAAATCAGTCTTTGTTATGTATTCACCATATGCTTATAGGAGAGTCAATGTAAAATCTACCAAAGGCTTAATATTTCCCCTTACACGCAAGTTAACAAGTTGACCTCAGAAGTCACGATTCCTGGGTTAAAAACAAAGGACTTAATGATTATAGTTCAGCAAGCAACAAGAAGCAGTGTATTTTTTGTTTTAAAGATTTTATTTATTTATTTGACAGAGAGAAACACAGCGAGAGAGGACACACAAGCAATGGGAGCGAGAGGGAGAAGCAGACTTCCTGTCAAGCGGGGAGCCCGATGCGGGGCTCAATCTGGGACTCCGGGGTCATGACGCTTAACTGACTGAGCCCTCCAGGTGCCCCCCAGCAGTGTATTTGTGACAGTTACTCCTGCCCTCAAGACCCACAGGGGTGGCAATCATTGAACTAAGCAAGAAGAACCTGAACCTTTTTTAATGTTTTGTAAGTCTGCCTTTTCTTTTCTCTACAGGGAGACACTAGCCCTATCTTCCAAGACCATTTGCTATGGAAATGGCCCTGCAAAGACATTCTGGAACAAAGGACAGTTAGTGCTTTTATAAGCTGTACAGAAATTCAAGAGTTCCAAGGAGAATTCTCTCCCCATAGGTAAATTTTGATGAAATTTTGAAAATTATGCCTTGACTAAGTTTTCATGGCTAACAAGTGGCCGAGTCTGGATTCTTCCCAACTACAAAGCCTGGGCTATTTCTGTTCTCATGTGAGGCTCTAAGTGCCATCACATGTGCTAACTAAAGAACCCCACCCCTAGGAGCTTGTTGCCTATCTTCCATCCTAGAGTGCTGGTGGTCTTCATTTGGAAATGATGCATCAAAGCATGGATGAAAGGGAAATTAGCTTTATGACCAAAGTCCTATATGTCTTGAGATGCCTAAAATACTTTATTCTGCTAAAATTTTAATAGGACCTGAAACCTATGAGAACTTGAGGTAATTAAAACACTAGTCCATGGGCCTCTGGGTGGCTCAGTGGGTTAAAGCCTCTGCCTTCAGCTCAGGTCATGATCTCAGGGTCCTGGGATCGAGGCCTGCATCAGGCTCTCTGCTCACAGGGAGCCTGTTTCCTCCTCTCTCTGCCTGCCTCTCTGCCTACTTGTGATCTCTCTCTCTGTGTCAAATAAATAAATAAAATAGTAAAACAAAACAAAACACTAGTCTGTGAAAAATTTAAGAGCAGGGACCACATTTTATTCATCTTTTTATCCTTGGGACCTGGCACAGTGTCTGGGACCTATTAGGTGCTCAACAAAATTTTTGGAATTAATAAATTAGAGGACGAAGAAACATTCCTCTTTGCTCTTTTCTCTTACCCACTTTCTCCTTGGATCTCTCCTCTTCAAGCAGACAAAGCACAT
Organism: Spilogale gracilis; assembly: GCA_004023965.1. Lineage (NCBI taxonomy): Eukaryota > Metazoa > Chordata > Mammalia > Carnivora > Mephitidae > Spilogale > Spilogale gracilis. The sequence goes on from PITA01003296.1 coordinate 28,145, forward strand.
ACCTGTTGAACTCATTTATGGCCTGTGCTTTAGCTGCTTGTTCCAATAACTTATCCCATATGTTTATTTCCTTTAGTGTGAAAAGCTTTGGCTCACACTTCCGTTTTTATTTATAGTTTCCTGAGTTTCCAGGCCTGTCTCTGCCTGCTTGTTCTCTTTGCCAGACACACACCCAGGAGTGCGAAGCGGCCACGTGCTGATGGGTGCAGCCCCCATGCATGGGTTCTTGAAAGAAGGGCCATTGTTTCTGGAAGTCGTCCTAGGCTGCCGTTCCCAGGCCTGCGGAGGCTGGCGGTTTCACTCCTGAGACATGCTGTTCGTCTGACCGAATGCCCTCTCTCTGCTCAGGTGAGTGCAGCCCATATGGTGGAAGAAGAAAATGTGAGCAGACCCACTGAGCTTCCGAAGGGGCCCAGAGGAGGCTGACAAAGGCCAGGCTTTGAAGGGCACAGTGAGTCGATCTACTTGCCCAAAGGAAGGGATTAGAGACCTACTCTTAATAGGGAACAAAGAAGCCGTTACCAGGATACTCTTCCCTTGTGGAAGCAAATTCTGAATTATCAACAGAAGAGCTGATATGGAGACAGTCAAGCCGATTTTTCTGCCAATTTCTGAACCTAAACAAATGTTGACTCACAGCCCTTTGATTGGACTTTAGAATGCCCCAGGGGTCAGAGATAGGTGTCCTCCTCCCTCTGGGTAGAGAACAAGCAAATAGTCTTTGACTTTGGGATCCAGGCACAGTTAAGAGCCACTGTTCCCCTATCCTGATTCACCACTGAGGCTACATAGAAAGTACTATATATGTTTACACTGGCCTCTCTCTCTCTCTTTTTTTTTTTTTTGCTATTCAGCCTACGAAATACCCCTTCTCTTGCCTATCTAGGGGTAAGGTAATGACTTGCATATGTTGGTAGTCAGCAGGCTCACAACCCTTAACAGCACGTTTCTCTAGGCTTCCCCAGGGAGGATGGGCCAGTGACAGGCTTTGGGCGGTTTTGTTTCGGAGAGAGCTGCGCTGGAGAGGAGGGGGCTGCCTGTTGGGTCCAGATCGGCCCAAGCTAAAACAGCACATCTGCTTGATGTGGAAGACCGGGACTGGTGATTTCTCAGGCTGTTTCAAAAAGTTAATCTAAAACAAAACCAAACAAAAAACCAAGTTTGAGTTTTTCGTCCATTTAGGTCTTTACTGGAAGAAGGTATCATGCGATGACAGAAAGCAAAGGCCGAAGCCGGGGTGCCTGGATGTTACTTACAACCTGCCCCGTGTAATCTTAGGTGAACCTCTTCTGCCTCTCTTTTCTCATCTGTGAAATCGGGATGGTAACGGCACTACTTACTTCCTGGGAGCTATGTTGGCTCATCTCATGGGGCTGTTATAAGAGTCAATACCTGCAGAATCTATACAACCATACCCGGCCCCTACCTCATCAGCTATTACTATTAAAGCACGCTGGACCAGAAAAAAAAAAAAAAAGCCTTCAGCCCTCCTCTTCCTCCAGATAAGGGTACTTCCAGCCTTTTCTCTTGATAATCCTATCCTGCACTGATGGGAACTGGGTGGGGCAGCCGGGAAGTGGAGGAGGGAGCAAAGATATCCTGTGATAGCAGGAAGGTGTGAAAGAATTAGCTCTGCCCTCCTGCATGCGGTAAGTGGCAGCTGCAATCAGGTGCTCATGCGCCCTGGCCAGTGCAGAAGAAGCAAGCAGAGGGCAGGTAGGTGGGGCCAAGCCATCATCATCATCATCATTATCATCATCGTCTTATGGTCTTTTGCCAAGGAACTCAAAGGTTATTAGAGATGAAACCATATGACAGCATGAAGTTCAAGCTCATTAAGCTCTCCAACCTTTCCTGAGTGCCGGGACTCTTGCTTAATCAGTTAGAATGCTGCCTGCATGGAGTAGGCACTTACTGAATGCCGGTCCCTTCCGTGAGCTGATTCTTCCTCATCTTCTCTTCCCAGCTGGATTTCTGCCACCTATTCCAGGGCTGCTGTTCTAGTATCTCACCAATTCCTGCAAATTGGGTACCCTCACTCACCCTGTCCCCACTCTCCACAGATTCTGTCACCTCCCTCATACAGGGGACAGGGAGACTACCCAGATAAGTGGTCAGTGCCCTCCTTTCAAATCTGGCTTTCTCATGCTACTGCTTGTTCATCCATCTTTCCCTTGTGTTGGAGAGAAATGGCATGTCCCCTTCTCTCTGAGGCTAAACCTTCTGCTACCTGGGCACTGCATCTCAGTCCCTTCCACCTCTGCTTCCTTCATTCCCTCCTTCTGCTTACAGGTGTAGTCCTCATTTTGGAATATTCGCTTGCTCCCTCTCCTTTAGCCCCTTCTGCTTAGCCAACAAAAGGATTTGTGTCTCTTTAAATCTAAAATCTGGGGCACCTGGGTGGCTCAGTTGGTTAAGCGCCTGGGTGGCTCAGTTGGTTAAGCGACTGCCTTCAGTTCAGGTCATGATCCTGGAGACGCAGGATCAAGCCCCACATCGGGCTCCCTACTTGGCGGGAAGCCTGCTTCTCCCTCTCTCACTCCCCCTGATTGTGTTCCCTCTCTCTCTGTGTTTCTTTCTGACAAATGAATAAATAAAATCTCAAAAAAAATAAATAAAAAAATCTAAAATTATCTTTCACCCCCTTTACGATCCTCTCTCCAGATACTACTGCCTCCCTTCTTTCTACATTGCTAAATTTTGTGAAGGAGGACACCTTTTCTCTTTTTGCTCTGTGAGCACTTTCCTGGGTGGTTTCATTCGTTTCCATGGCTTTGCCCAACATCAGTTGCTGGTTGTGACTTCTGGTTATCTACTCCTGAGCTTCTACAACAGCTTCAGTTTAATGTATCTCAAAGGAATTGCATTGTTCCTACCCCAACTAACCTGTCTTCCTCCTGCCCCCTCTTCCATTTTGGATAATGCCGTCACCACCTAGGCAGTCTCTCTGACCAGAAAACCCTCACCGTCATCCTTTTTCACTGCCCTCCCTCAGCCTCCGCATCTCATGAGTCACAATAGATTTCACTGGAAGATAATTCACAGCACACACTTGTTGGTTCTTCGTAAACATGTTTCTCAAATATGACTGCCTCTCCTGTCAGCATTCACCATCAGCTCATCATCTTTGGTCTGGACTATGGCTCCCACTCAGCCGGTCGCTCCCTCCCACTGGCCTTGTGTCTTCTAGTTCATTCTACAATCTGTTGTCATTGTAATTAATTAAAGAATTTTAAAACCTCATGGGTTCGTCTATGCTCTGCAGAGTGAAGTCCAAACTCTTTAAATCCTTACTATGGTCCATAGAGCGATTACATTCTACCCCCCCACGCCCACCCCCACCACCAAGTCTCACCTGGACAGAATTGTGTAGTTTTACTTGTGGGATTTCTGGAACAGGCGCCTACACTCCAAACAAGTAATATTTCCAAACCTTTCCATACTATCACTCTCATAATTCCAGTCTTTTTAACATTCAAGTATAGTTCACATACAGTGTTATAGATGCACAGTATACAGATTCAACACTTCTTTACATTACTCAGTGGTAATGGTGATATGTGTTCTCTTCATCCCCTTTATCTATTTCACCCATCCCCCCACCCATCTCCCCTTTGGCAACCATCAGATTGTTCTCTATTGTTGAGAATCTGCTTTTTTGTTTGTGGTCTCTCTTTTTTTCTTTGTTCATCGTTTTGTTCCTTAAATTCCACATATGAGTGGTGTTTTCTGTTCTCTGACTTATTTTGCTTAGCATTATACTCTGTAGCTCCATCCATGTTGTTGCAAATGGCAAAAAAAAAAAGTTTTCATTCTTTTTTATGGCTGTGTAATATTCTATCACATATTTCTACCGAATCTTTACTCAGTCTTTTAATCTCTGCCAAAGTCTCTTTTTGCTCAACTCTCTTTCTGACAGATTCTCACTCATTCTTCAAGGCTGAGTGCAAGAATTCTGCCTTCTGTGTAGCTGATACAAGTAGAAGATATAATAAATAAACTTATAGACATTATAGGTGAGCCTAGAGTGAAAATTCTATGTATATGTTTGCAGAAACATGTTGCTATATGGAAGATGGTTTCTCTCACTCAGGTCAATTTTTAAATGGCAATTTTCATTTGAATAGTATTAACTATAGGTAGATAGATGTAGGCCACATTAGTCAATGTCATGTCTTCCGAACATTGTAAATATTTGGTTATACGAAGTCTAAGTGAAATTTTTTAAATCAATGATAAGGACTTTGATGATCATTGCCATGGTGCCTCAACTTTCTGTTTTGTGAAACAAATGAATTGACAAAAAGATTTATTGAATATCTATTCTGAGTGTGGTCCTTAGGGGAACACCTCACCTAAAGAGCTGGGAGACACAGTGATCACTCCCTGGGTGCCCTTGAAGATCAGCATGTGTAGAAACAATGTTGGCAGTAAGTCACAGCTGGCTGTGGTGACACAGAAAATGATCAGTATAAACAACAGGCATGGTGGGAGGCCAGAGACAAATGAGGTCAACTCAGGCCTGAACAGAAGGAGGGGAGGGTGGACCCATTGGAGGGGCAGCTGTTGTTCAAATTTATAAAGACAGAATATTAATAATACCTAGAGAAATTTAGGGAAAAAAACCCCCAACATGGGCAGGTTTTTTAATTGGGTTAAAGATGGAGAAAGGAAATCAGAAGTTGAGTTTATTCAATAGTTTAAAGCAAGAGCAAGCATATTTTCTGCAGAGATCTATGAGAAGGAAGGGCAGACAGTCTGAGGGGTGGATGGGGATGGTGGTGGGAGGGATCTTTTCTGGAAAGGGACAGAGAAGGTTGACTGTCAAGCTTAGAAAGGGGAACACTACCCAGTGTTCTTGGTGTGGGGAATGACATAGTAAAGCTTTAAAGAAGGAATTGAAGTGTACCAATTCATGGCAATCTCTTCTTTCCCCAGGTTCTCGATGCTTTCATGTCCCCAGGAGTATGGTCCCAGGGGCAATACTGTTACCTACCTGCTGTGCACAGTGTCTCACAAAAAGAGGGTGCTTAACTTCATCTACATTTGAAGTTTATTTTGTGGGTCATAGTGCGTTGAGGATCCTGACCTCCAGGAGTTCATTTTTCATATTTTCAACTGCTCCAGGGTAGTCAAAGCAATTCCATTAGCCTATCTGTTCTTGGAGACAGATACTTTTAGCAACAGATAGCCTGAATCCATACAAAGAATGCACCTGTTAGATGGAATCTAGATCTGGCAGCCATGCAATGCAGTTCTAAGACAGCCAAGTCAGGCTGTAGGCTGAACTACGGGACACAACAGGTCATCTGTTGGCTTTAAGCTGATGACAACTGTTTTTGTCATCATTTTGTTGGTAACTTGAGGGTGTTTCTATTCATCTGGATAATTTACTTTGATGAATTCATGGAAGTGATTGGATGCTAAAGAACATGCTCGCTCCCCCAGCCCAGCCTGTCTCTCTTCTTTCCTTCCTTACCATAGCAGTATTTTTGGAATGCCTTATCTTGGGTCTGGTATCACACAGGTAAAGAAACCAAGTGCAGTTTCCTTCCTCTATTAAATATATATTTCAGAATGGAAGACCAATAAATAATAAGTAAACCAATTAAAAATATATATACAAATATAATTTCTTATGGTGAAGAAGACTGGGAAACAAAGAGGCAGGGTAAGGCATTGCAGGGTGACAGGGTGGACAAGAAGATAATTTGGAGAAGTACTGTCCATGGGGAGACCTACACTGGGGGGTTGGACATTTGAGCAAGGATCTGGGTGGAAAGCATTGCAGAAGGAGATGGAAGAAAATGAGGCTTGGTCAAGGAACAATAATAAGGTTGATATGGCTGGAGAGCAGTGATCAAGGGGAAGAAGAGTGTAATGAGGGGAAGAAGAGTGGAAAGAGGAGAAGAAGCCAATAGATCAGTAGGGACTTGTAGACTATAATAAGGACCTTGAATTCTAAGGTCCACAGGAGGAAGCCACAGGAGAGAGCTGAGCAGGGGAACTGAGCAAGGCAGCAAGGTGATTTAAACTATAGTTTAAAAAAATTACTCTGGCTTTTCTGTAGAATGTATTCTGTTGAAGAGAAAGAGGGATATAGGAAAACCAGATACTTCACTATTGCGGGGTAGACATTGAAAGCTGATGGTGGCCTTAAGTATGGTGGTGGAAGTAGTGGAAGGTGGTAGGGGTCAGGGGCACCCCAATATTTAATGGGCAATATGAGGGGCCAGTATGGAAGACTGAGAGGAAATAGTCAATGAAATAAGAGGAAACACAGAAGGATTCGGCCATAATGTTTCAAGAAATAACAGGTAGTCCACTGTGCCAAATACTGTTGAGTGATGCAGTAGAATGAGGGTAGGAAACTGAGTACTAGATTTGACATCATGACCTTTACAAGAGCAGCTGTGGTTGAATGCTAGGGATGCAGTTCTGATTGTTATGGTTAAAGAGAACACCAGACAGGGGCACCTGGCCGGCTCAGTCTTTAAGGGTCTGCCTTCGCTCACTTCATGATCCTGGAGTCCCGGGATCCAGCCCCGCCTCGGGCTCCCTGCTCAGTGGGAACTGCTTCTCCCTCTCTCACTCACTCTGCTTGTGTTCCCTCTCTAGCTATGTTTCCTTCTGTCAAATAAATAAATTAAAAAAATTTTTTTTAAAAAGAGGGTGTCTGGGTGGCTCAGTGGGGTAAGCCTCTGTCTTTGGCTCAGGTCATGATCTCAGGGGCCTGGGATTGAGGCCCACATCCCTCAGCAGGGAGCCTGCTTCTCCTTCTCCTTCTTACTTGTGCTCTCTCTCGCTTTCTCTCTCAAATAAATTATCTATCTATCTATCTATCGATCGATCTATCTATCTATCTATCTATCTATCTATCTATCTATCCATCGGAGAGCAAGAATGAGAAAAAGAGAGAGAGAGAACATGAAGCAGGAGCAGTGGGAGAGGGAGAGGCAGACTCCCTGCTTGGTCCCAGGACCCCAGGGTGGATTTTTAAAAGAGGGAACTAAAATGTTTTTGTATATAATGGAAGTGATGTAGAAGAGGGAAAATAGATGACTCAGAAGAAAAAGGAGGTAATTGCTAATCTCTTAAGTAGGCAAGAGGAATGAGCTGAAGAGAGAAAGTGAACACTTGACCTTAAAAAGTAGGACATAGACAGAAGAGAGCATTAGTGATAGACTGGCAGAACTGGGTTGTGGGAAAGCAAGTTTGTCCATTCTATTGTTTCTATTTTCTCTGATAAATAAAGCAGTGTCATCAAAGAGAGGGAGTGGGCTGGGGATCTTTGAGAATCTTGGGACAAGAGGAAACCATGTGACATAGCCATTTTGGAGGGCCAGAAACTGATGGTACTTGACATCTCATGTTGTTAGGAAGTTTTGAAGAGTGGCTTGAGATTTTTGTTCATAAATTAAAAATAAAACCTGAATTTAAAAATGAAACCTGTTAGCACAGTTGTATGCTTTCTTCTGGCCATGTTCAGCTGGAGGGCAGATGCTGAGCAGATGGAGGCTTGGTTTTAACCAGTTTTGGGAGCTTTGCCAAGTGAGTTCTAGATGGGAGGGAGGGAGGAAGAAGCGGGTTGAGAGTGTGTGCAAGGGGGAGAGTCTCTGGATGGATCATGGACTCCAAGCAGAGTAAGGAGGAAAATGAACACCTTATGGGGCCGCTGGACAGGGAAAAAAATCTGACACTGTAAATAGACTTGAGGTCACATGGGTATCTCTTTGTCTCATTCATCTTTTTCGTTGTACATGCTTCCTTGTGCAAAGACCTCTAAGGAATTTCTAAGACTCTGGTCATTTCCCCCATGAGCTTATTCCTATAATTGATGTCCCCTCTACCTCAGCTCCTGTTACATCTTATTATATATACATTTTATTCAAATGTATTTATGAATAATTGCCAAGGACTAATCATTGTTAGAAGGAAGGGGAACATGAACCTGAGCAGATGCAGGTGCGTACCTGGGGTCTCATGGAGGTGTGGTCTATTACGGAGACACATGCAACATATTGCAGATGAATTTGCATTGCACAAAACTTAAAAATTCTGAAAAAATTCACAATGAATACTTCTTTACAACTAGATTGCACGTCCCCCCCAAATAGGACATTTTGCCAGAGTAAGAGTAGGGGCTCAGTGAATACTTGTTGATTTCTTGAGGACATTCCCTTCAAAATTCTTCAGGAAAGAGTTGGACGGGGGAGACCCTAGATAATATTCTCTTGGACGACATGAGTTTGAAAGTTTTGCATTCACCAAATTTGGGAAAACCTATAATAATTCTGGAATGATTGTAATCCCTGTGTTTGTGCCATGGTTTGTTGGGACCATATGTCCCCGGTAACCCACGATCGATGTCCTGTATGTTTCTTTAAATTTTTTAAGTTAATTATCTTGAAAGGATGAGCTGTGAGTTTGATGGTCAGAGCTAAGTAGGAGGAAAAACACAGATCTCACTAGCGTGCTTACCCAGGATTGGGGTTAAAGATCGGGTGCTTCAAGGACAGTTACCAGGCAGTGACCATGTGCTCAAATCAGACACAGCTTTGTCCTTACCAGATGTGTACATTTATCAGGGACTTTGTGCTAATTATTCAAAGAGGTCTTAGAACAGCACGTGTGCCCTCTTCAAGGAAAGCCCATTATTTACAGTACACACTTATAATTATTTACAGATAAACTAGCCAGATGGATTCATTGTTTTACATCATGTCATAATTGTCTTACAGAATGTTACATAATTCTGTCAATGATTAAGATGGATTTCAGGACATAACTCAATGTAGAAAGTTTGAATGCGAGCCCAGCTTTTTAGTTATGGGAGGTCATGAACTATGGTGGCTGTCAAGTCGAAGGGCTTGGGATCCTTTTATTTCTTGGCATCAGGTTCACCTGGAAAGTAATATCTAGCATTCCAATGGAACATCTCTGTCTGCAAGTAGGTCTTGGAAGTGAACAATTAATTCAGATGTTGGTGATGTGCCTGAATGCTAAGATAGGGAAGGACCATCTGAAAATGATGTGATTTGAGAGATCCTAAAGACTTTTTTTTTAAAGATTTTGTGTATTTATTTGACAGAGAGAGAGAGAGATCACAGGCAGGCAGAGAGGCAGGCAGAGGGAGAGGAGGAAGCAGGCTCCCTGCTGAGCAGAGAACCCCAGGCAGGCCTCCATCCCAGGACCCTGAGATCATGACCTGAGCTGAAGGCAGAGGCTTTCACCCACTGAGCCACCCAGGCACCCAGAGATCCTAAAGTCTTCTGCCGTACGTCCCAGTTTGGTGTGTGATTGCTCTACTTGAAAAATGATAGATTTCTCAATGTAGTCTACCTGTCTGTCATGCTATCCATTGCACGGAACTGCACTGAGGGACTTGTTTTCGAGCTTGGGGTTTCCTGTAAGAAACCATCCTGATGTCTCAATGAGACCAACTTGGTCTTTCAGCTTGTAGGTGAGGCACATTCCAGGGAGATGGGGTCAAGTTAGAAGTTATGAGTGTGCCCACACCCTGTTGTGCGGGCTGCTGTGGGGAGCATGGGAGACAGACAAGTGTCACTAGCTTTCTATCCATCTGTAACCTCCAGATCATAACAAAAAAAATGCACAGGGCTTTGGAACACTGATGCTGCTGCAACTAATAGAGCCTGCTAGTGAGACTCTTTACAATACGGAGCTTGGAATCAGGAACACTTGGTATGTAACTTTGTTCAGGGTGCCATGACAAAGTATTATGGATGGCTGCCTTACACAACACAAATTTGTTCGTTCAGAGCTCTGGAGGCTGGAAGTCAGAGAGATGTTCACAGGGTTGGTTTCTTCTGATGCCTGTCTTCTCGGTTTGTAGATGGCCACCTTCTCCTGGCCTTCTCATGTGATCTTCCCTCTGTGGATATCTGTGTCCTAATTTCTTCCTACATGAATACCATTCAGATTGGTTTAGGGTCCACATCCCAATGACCTAATTTAACCTTAGTTACCTCTCCAAAGACCATACCTCCAAATAAAGTCACATTCTGAGGTATCAGTGGTTAGGATTTCAGCATAAGAATGTCAGTGGGAGGGCATAATTTATTCCATAACACCTGGAGAATTTTGAAACTGGTGTACTTCTTCATGGAATCGACTAATTTAGGTTCTGAAATAAAACCGTACTGAGATCCAGCAATTCCACTTCTGGGAAAATATCTGCAGGAAATGAAAACACTATATCAAAGACATACCCACACCCCAATGTTCATAGCAAGGTGATTTACAAGAGCCACGACAGGGAAACAGCCTAAGTGTCTGTTGATGGATGAATGGATAAAGCAGTTGCAATAACACACACACACACACACACACACACAGACACACACACACACACATGCACACACACATTCACAGAAAGGATGGTTTCCAGTCATAAAAAAGAAGGAAATCCTGCCATTTTTGACCCTGTGGATGGACCTTGAGGGTGTTATGCTAAGTGAAATAAGTCAGAGAAAGATAAATACTGTATCATCTTACTTATATATGGAATCTAAAACAAAAACAAAAACAAAATTCGAAGTCATGGAAAAAGAGATCAGATTTTTGGTTACTGGAGGAAGGGGGTAGAGGGTAGGGGAATTGGAGGAAGGTGATCTTTTTTTTTAAGATTTTTATTTGACAGAGAGAAACACAGCAAGAGAGGGAACACAAGCAGAGGGAGTGGAAGAGGGAGAAGCAGGCTTCCCGCTGAGCAGGGAGCCTGATGTGGGGCTCGATCCCGGGTCTCCAGAATCATGACCTGAGCCGAAAGCAGTCGCTTAACCAACTGAGCCACCCAGGTGCCCCAGGAAGGTGATCTTTTATCTTCCCTTTAAAAGATAAAGAAGCACTAGGGATGTAGTGTCCAACATGATGACTACACTTAACACTGTTGTATGACATACTGGAAAGTTTTTAAGAGAATAAATCCTGGGGCGCCTGGGTAGCATAGTTAAGTGTCCGACTCTTGATTTTGGCTCAGGTCACCATCTCAGGTCGTGAGATTGAGCCTCTCATCTGCCTCCAGGCTTAGAGTGGTGTCTGCTTCAGATTTTCTTTTTCCTTCTCTCTCTGCCCCTCCCACTCATGCTCTTTCTCTCTCTTTTTCTAAAATAATAAATAAATCATAAAACAGTGAGAGAGTAAATCCTGAGTTCTCATCACAAGGAAAAGCATTTTTTTCTTTTCTCTGTCTATATGAGGTGATGGATATTAACTAAACTTATTGTGATTATAACACGATGTAAGTCAGATCATTATGCTATATGCCTTTAACTTGGGCAGTGCTGTGTGTCAGTCATATCTCAATAAAAGTGAAAGAAAATACCACACCGATTCCATGGAGAGTAACAATGAATTTTCCAAGCTCTTATTTTAGGTGTGTTACCCAATTTTGCTGGGCCTCCAGGGTCTAATCTGAAATATGACGTTAATAAGACTGGCTCTAATTTCTTGTCCTGATGATCCATCTGATGAGGTGTTGTGATGATAGGGTTGGAAAATACAAATTACTGGACATATACAAATATTAATATTGGTAATAACAGTAATAAAATCATAAAATACATATCTCTGGGATACATTTTGTGAGCTAAAGCTGCTTCTGCCAAGATTACCCTACTACTTGGAAAGGTGTCCGATGACTGTCTCTTTCTCTCTTTTCTTTTCTTTCCTTTCTTTGTTTAATTGAAGTGTTGCAATCTTTCTTCTACATGAAGAATCAACATTCACTGTTGAATGATGGCAGTCTAACCTACCACTTACCTGTCTGATAAGGTTCTTGAGTGAAAAATATGTCCAAATATAAAAAAGAGGGAAAAATAGGTAATGAAGTTTGCTGTCTTGGTCTTTACTTTGCTTTTGTTATTGGTCATTATATCTTTTTCTCACTTTGATCTGCCTTCTAGAAATCATCCTGGGGATATTTGGGGTAGAGGAGTCTTCTAAGCTGGTAAGTAGCAATTTTATTATTATTATTATTATTATTATTATTATTATTTTAAAAGACTTGTTTATTTGACAGAGGGAGAGAGAGAGCACAAGCAGGGAGAGTGGAAGAGGGAGAAGCTGGCTCCTCGCTGAGCAGAGAGCCTGATATGGACCGGATTCCAGGACCCTGAGACCATGACTGGAGCCAAAGGCAGCCACCCAACCAACTGAGTCACCTAGGCGCCCCATAGCCATTTTATTATTGAATTTTTTTTTTTTGGTTGTAGAATATACTTCTGTTAGAGGTGCAGTTTATGAAAATGAATAATAATCCCATTTATTGTGCATCTGTTATTAATTATGGACCATATGAAAGGAAAGAAGGAATTTTAAGCTTGTTTCACATGAGTCAAGAGTGGAACGAAGATCAATAAATGCAAGTTATGGGTGAACAGATCTCAATTCATGGGAAAAAAAGAAAGAACTTTCTAGCAGCCAGAATACAGAGAATAGAGTGGAGTACTTCCCTAGCAGACTCTTTTGATGAAGTCTTCTTCTAAGCTGGAAATCTCTGAACCTCTCTTCTAATACTGGCTAGTGTTTCAATGCAGATAATTAGGAACACAGCTGGAAATGGTCTAGCCAGATACCCAGGCTCTAAATGTAGGCAGTGCTTGGCATGGCTGGCCTTGAACCAGAGTTGGAGAACTCTTGGAACTGCTCTGGGATATACATGGGGTGACTGAGTAGCAGGAATATAGGATGGTGAGGAATTGGCAGGGGGGTGATTCCTGGGTTGCAGTCACTGATGTGAGATGCATATTTTCTAGAATCAGAACGTGGGAGAGGTGGGAAATCATGAATATTACCTCTAGACACAACTTATCCCCTGGCTCCTCTCTGAAAGGCCAGACCTTCAACAAAATCAACAAATTCATTTACAACAATAGAGCAAGTTGTGAACTGTACACAGTGTTAGGTTGTCTCTGCCAGGAAGGAAGAAATCAGCCAAGATCCAAGTGTGTCTGGATCAAACCCAGGGCTACCGTAAAACCCAGTGGGAGATAGGAGCTTACGTGGGCTGGCCCGGTTCTCTCTCTTTGCTAGATTCGACTTTCTTTCCCCACCCCTACCAGCCAGTGTGGCGCAGAGAAGTGGATAAGGGAAAGCAAATATTTATTGAAAGCCTGTTACATGTAGGGCAAGGCACACATCTGAACTCACTCACGATCATTTTCTGTGGTAGGCAGATGAGGAAACAGTCTCAGAAAGACTAGTTGGGGTCTAAATCTGGATCTGACTCTGTGAGTCTGTATTTTCTTTTTTTTTTTTTTTCCTTTGACACATGTTGGATAAGAAAAGGAGGAAGAAGGTTGATGGTAGGTGTTACACTCTACCTGTTGGTTAAGTATTATTTATCTTTATTAATCACAACACCACAGTGATCTAAAATTGCTATGATGGGACTTCCATGCCATGACATTTAGAACCCTTGGCGAAGAATGCGTTTTTCTAATCGACCACATTTTTAATTAGTGCATCTTGGTCATCTTTTTTTTTTTTTTTTAAAGATTTTATTTATTTATTTGACACAGAGAGAGAGATCACAAGGCAGAGAGGCAGGCAGAGAGAGAGGAGGAAGCGGGCTCTCTGGGAGCCCGACGCAGGCCTTGATCCCAGGACCCTGAGATCATGACCTGAGCCGAAGGCAGAGGCTTTAACCCACTGAGCCAGCCAGGCGCCCCATCTTGGTCATCTTTTAACTTTCACATCTCTGCTAAATTCTGGATATATTGAACATCCTTGAACTTTTAACTCCCATTTTTCTGCTCTGCATCCCACCTGTCCCTGTTATCTCAGGTTTCTCCTCAGGAAAAGGGCTAGGTCGGAGTTTATCAGACATCTCTTCTGCATCTTTGGTGCTCCACCCAATTCCACCCTTATCTCTACCAAGATTCTCATTTTTTTAGTTACACCCTCTCCCCACTCCCTTTTTCCACCAATCCTCATTCCTGACCTCTGCTTTATCCCCCTTTCCATTCAGTATTGCAACATGCCCTTCCAGCTGGGCATTTAATCATCTCAAAAAACCGGAGCAAAAGATGGTGCATTTATCACACAATTCCTTTACCTTCCCTGACTTATTTCAGCATCACGGGGGCATTTTTCACATCCCTTCAGGTTTTTTATAGAATTTGGATCTCACATACACACGGTTTTGCCACCTCCCTTTTTCATCGAGTGTGCTAATAACGTAATCTTTTACAATGTAGTTTTTAGTACTTGAGTACGTTTTCCTGTCTCTGTGGACCATTTTAATTTAATCAATGCATAATTATTGTACATTGAACTTGCTCCCCATTTTTTCTTACTCTGAGTTACCCCGACATGAACATCTTTGTGGCTAAGTCATAGAGCATTTCTCTGATTACTCTCTTAGGGCAGATTCCTAGAAATGGAAATTCTGGCTCAACTTCTATGCATGTATTTAACGCTATTGAAAGGGGTGGCCTAAATTACTTTTCTAAAAAGTGATCTCAGTTTGCCATCCGGCAGATGTGTGGGAAAGGTTGCAGTAAATAGGAAGAATGGTATCGGTTCCTTCTAGCTCATCACTAATTAGTCATGTGCTCTTGGGTACACTAACCTTTATCACTGCAGCTGATTCCTATGTAAAATTGAGGCATTGGATTAGAACTCTAGCTTCTTCCATCTGCCATTGTGTTACAAGGCTATCATGCAGTGGGATAACTGCACTCCTGAACGTTCCCTGGGGTTCTCAAAAGGGAATGTTCTCTAAAGGGAATTTGGAGAATTGACTTAAAACAGAGTCGTGGCTGAAACAAAGATTTCTCTTGAAATCTTCCCTGGGGAGAAAGGAAGGACTTACCACGGTCCTCACTTTTTGGCCCCTTTATAAAAATTGCTCTTCGTGGCCATAAATGCTTAATAGAATTGTCTTAAATCTTGTTTGATTTTCAGTGAACAATGCTGGCAGAGGCTAGTATCATAGTTCCCTTTGAGGAGTTACCATTTATAGATGAAGCAGCAGGACTTGTGGAAGGTTGGAGAGCAGCTCAGCCTTAGGGTCAGAAACTGGGGAGGAAAGTTCAAGACTTTCTCCCATGGGTCTAGGGACATGTAGGCTAGTCCTCAATGCAGAGAATGGACTGCTTCAAGATATAATTCTTGTGTGTTTGTTCCATGGTTTCTTAGGACCATATGTCCCAGGTAACTCATAATCAGGGTTTCTCCCAGGGGGTGATGGGGACTATTAGGTTAAGTTCTGGGAACATCAGCAGCTGGGCATTTCATCCCTGGATCTTATATGGAATCTCTGCCTTTCCCCCCTCTGGGGCATTCAGGTCACCCCAGGTATCCTGGCAAGAGGATGAGACTAGGTAAATGTACTGCTGAGCTCACACATGAGCTGGTCAACATAGTTGACCAACAAAATTGAAAAGAATGATAAAATAGCAGCATCAAGAGCAGCAATGAAAACAGTTTGGCCTAAAATTATTATTTTACGTTTTCTGTTTTTTAAATATTTTATTTATTTATGAGAGGGAGAGAGAGAGCATGTGTGCACCTGTGAGCAGGGGGAGGGGCAGAGGCAGAAGGAGTGAGAGAATCTGAAACTGACTCCCTGCTGAGCCCAGAGCCAGACAAGGGGCTCAATCTCAGGACCCTGAGATCATGACCTTAGCCAAGATCAAGAGGCAGATGCTTAACTGACTGAGCCACCCAGGCGGCCCTTAAAATTTTCATTGAGGGAGCGATATGCAGAGGTCCAATGACGGCAGCAACAGAATAGTAACTGGCTCATAGTTAAGAGCTGGATGTGTGCTTGTTGAACACCAGGCTCCGCGGGTAAAAATGGACACCAGAGCTTCCCTCAAGCCACTCACAGTGCAGCAGAGGAAACAGGGAAGAAAGTAAACATGGCAGCAAAATCAGAAATCGAAGTTTATACAAATACCAAAGTAGTGCAGAGGAGGGAGTGACTCACTTGAAAGCTGTACTAGAATAAAACTTCAAAGTCCGTAGTGCCTGATGGATGGCAGGTGCAAGCCGTTTTGAGAACACATGGACCTGTACAGTGTCATTATGAAACTGAATATATGTACATTAAAATCACATTTGATATTTCAAACCATTAAAGTACTTACTAGTGTTTCCCCCCCTTTTTTTTTTAGCAAAGTTAAAGAATGTTCTTAACTATTTTTTTTTAGCAAAGTTAAAGAATGTTCTTAACTGAACAGTCACATTGGATTGAAGAGTTCTTTGTTTCTAACCGATTGACACTGATTATTTTCTATTGGGAGCAAATGTGCAACTCCTTTTGCTTACCCATAGCTAGTTCGCCAGAATAAGGAGACAGCCATGTTAGAACGAGCAGGCTCCTCTAGTTCAGAGAAAATGTAGAAATACTGCAGGGTTTGTGTCTAATTGTTTTAGTAAATAAGTAAGGGGGTAGGGCATGCTTACTGGAATATATGACTGAACCAACTTGAAAATTATTTAAAAAAACTTTGGGATTATGTGGATTGAGTTAGTTTTCCAGATCCTAAATTCTGTAATTGTGAATATCAGTATATCACATTTCTGCATCATGAGGTATATATGTGAAAGTTACATACACAAATCCACTTTCTATTTCCTAAATGATTTGTGACACTTAGGAGAACTCTATGGGAGATTAATACTAGAAAATTCTTTTTTTTTAATTCTTTTTTTTAAAAGATTTTATTTATTTATTTGACAGAGAGAGATCACAAGTAGGCAGAGAAGCAGGCAGAGAGAGAGGAGGAAGCAGGCTCCCTGCTGGGCAGAGAGCCCAATGGGGGCCTCAATCCCAGGATCCTGAGATCATAACCTGAGCTGAAGGCAGAGGCTTTAACCCATGAGCCACCCAGGCGCCCAATACTAGAAAATTCTTTATCTGCGTAGGAGATAAACATTATATTACTGTTAATTATCATAACGTTTCTCTTGTAGAAAAGAGTTGGGGAGATATGAGGTTGAGAACAATAGATGTTCCCTGTGTTAAAAATGTCAAGGGGCACCTGGGTGATTCAGACAGTTAAGCGTCTGACTCTTGGTTTCAGCTCAGGTCATAATCTCATGGTTGTGGTCTTAGGGTGATGAGGTCGAGCCTGGCCTGGGGCTCCACACTGAGCCTGGAGCCTGTTTCAGATGTCCCTCTCCCTCTGCTCCTCCCCCCCATGCTCTTTCTTTCTCTCTCAAAACAAACAAACAAACAAACAAACAAACAAGCAAGCAAATCAGTCACCAGATGCTGTCCTGAGGAAATCTGTCTACCAACAGAATCAGGATGGTGGAGAAGGTAATAGGGCAAGATTTGTGTTGGGAAAGCACTCTGTAATATTTCCAGCTTTTATTCAGCTTAGTAAAGTTTCAAGTATTTGAAGACTTTCTGATTCTTCGACAGTGCCAAGGAGAGGGAATAACATATTTGAAATATTTGAACAAACTGCTACTTTGAAAGATGTTGAAAACTGAGTATGAAAGGGATAAGTTCTACATTTAGAAATAAATGTGGAGGGAAAAATAAAAACTATGAGTGCTGCTGTGTGTCCTAGCTTAGAGACCTTAAAAAATATATATATATAATATAACAAAAATATAAAAATATAATATATAACAAAAATATATATGTAAATATATATTATATATAAAATATATATGTAACAAAATATATGTGTATATTTACACACATGGACACACACACACAAAGCAAAGGCTTCTAGAAGACTAATACAACACATGCTGGTCCATGAAAATAGGTGTAAGTTCCTCTTTCCCAAATGCCCTGAAGCTGGTAAGAAGTATCCTCCTAAATTCACCTTAGATTGAAATGGGGCACAAGAGAGGAAGTGACTGAAACAAGGCGATTTTTTAAGTGGGAAAGAGGCTGAGTGCTCTAGACTTTCCCCCATCTTAACCTTTAGAAGGAAGATCCCTCATGCCACTCCCTATACACTTCTCAGACCATCTGATTTTCCTGAACTTTGTTCAGGAAAGTATGCAGGTAATGGAATTTGGCTTTTCATGTTTTTAGGCAATTCTGTGGGAAAGAATCATTGGCTGTTTTCGCATACTTCTTTTTCTTTTCAGTGATAAGAGATAGACGGGGCCCATGGAAGCTGTCCAGTTTCTTTGTTGTTCTTTTTGAGTGCTACCAGAATATTGGACGTGAGGACCCTTCCCCTTCATATTTTTAATCAGATATTGCACAGTGGTCTCAATTATGAGTCAGTCAGCCACAGACTGAGAAGGGGGTCCACGATCTGAACGTGTTTAATCACTCTAGGTTGTGGGTTGGTTAAAGTCCCTCAACAATGGGCGTCTGGGTGGCTCAGAGGGTTAAAGCCTCTGCCTTCGGCTCAGGTCATGATCTCAGGGTCCTGGGATCGAGGCCCACATCGGGCTCTCTGCTCAGCAGGGAGCCTGCTTCCTCCTCTCTCTCTGCCTGCCTCTCTGCCTACTTGTGATCTCTCTCTCTGTCAAATAAATAAAGAAATAAATAAAATCTTTAAAAAAAAAAAGTCCCTCAACAAAAATAAGATCTGAACACTGCCGCAGAAGAGGCTCCCAAGCAGTAAGTATTTGAATGAGTATTTCCAAAGTGGGTGTCGTTTTCAGAGGTCCACGGGCCAAGGATTTGCAAGCAGGAACTGTAGCTGTCCCCACTTCCTGGTGTGTCCTGAGAAGCTGCCGCTCATAAGTGCTTGTTAAATGAATGACTTTGTGCAGGAACAAGTGAGTGAATGATGGGGTGGACTTACCTGTCTGCTTCCTCAGGTTTTGAAACCTCACTAGCAAGTATGATGCTTGCCATAAGCAATTAATAGAGGTTGTGTGTAGGGGGTTAATGAAATCTCAGGAAGCATTCAGTAATTGACCTTAAGTCGTCCGTTCGATTATTTGGAACCCTTAACAATGGTCTATTAGGACCGTTATCTTTGCTCCATCATTTGCTCAAATGATAATTTGTAAAATTATTTTATATGTATTATTTTTCAAGTCATAGTTGTCATACCCTTTCTACAGTCCTGGTCTGCAGTGAGTGCGCTGGGGACAGCCATGTTGAGTGTCCCCTGTTTCTGCTTGGCACATTTCCAGAGTGGTCATCATTTTAGCAGATGCATCCAGAGAGAGGCACCTGTGTTACACTTAGGCTAGAAGAGAAGTTAGTACATTGGGACTCTAAGGTAAGGAGCTAATAAGAGCTGCCCCCAGCTGGAGTGTGGTCCCCACAGCCTCTTCCCACTCTGATGGGAAAACAGGCTGGGAGGCCCACAGAGAGTCCTCTGCAGCAGGGAAGCAGAGACCTCAGTGCAGCCCTAAAGCGAATGCTAAGTGAAGGGAAGAAGCCCAAGAGTACTTCCTCCCCAGGTGGTCTTAGTTACTCTTCACGGAAACCTATGGCATAGGTATGGTCATTGTCCTTAATTCACAGGAAACGGAGGCCCAGCGATGTCAAGCAAATTTCCAAGACTGAACAGCTGGTGGGCGGTGGAACAGATTCTAAATCAGGAAGGCTGACTCCATTCTTAACCACTTTTAACCATTATGCGATGTTAATTTGTGTTCCCTTCACTTGGCAACTATTCATTCCTAGAATTTGAAATAAGGCAAATATTTTCTTTTCTTTCTTTTTTTTTTTTTTTTAAAGATTTTATTTACTTACTTGGGAGAGAGACAGAAAGAGAGAGCACAGGAGTGGGGAGGGTCAGAGGGAGGCAGCCCAATGTAGGACTCCATCCCAGCACCTTGGGCTCATGACCTGAGCTGAAGTCAGACACTCAACCCACTGAGCCACCCAGGCCCCAAGGCAAATATTTTCTTGAATGGGATGAGTCATTTGAAATTAAAAACAAACAAACAAAAACAAAAACAAAAACAAAAAAACCCAAAAAAGTGTCCTTACCTCTAAGAAAAACCTCATAGAAGAATATTTTAGAAATTGCCCACCGGATGTCTAGTCTGAAAATATCCCTGATGCCTATTTATGAGCTATTTTAACAGCATCCTAAGGAATATGGGACTGGTGTAAGAGAGTTAAAACCCACTGCCACAGTGCTCTTACACATGAGGACTTCTCTCCGTCAGCCTTTTAGGGTGGGATTAGTTGAGCCTAAGAGTTAAGTGGATTACCGGATTGACAGTAATTGATGGATTGATGGAGAGGTCTTGGTTGGCTTCTCCCAGGCCCTGCTCTCTTTTTCCATCCTTCTGTGCTCTGAGAAGGCAGGATCCTGGGTACACTCCAGTCAGGAGCAAACTTAGGGACAGATATGACACCACAGAGAGAAGTGTGCACCTCAGTGAAACACTTCAGTGTGCGGGTTGGGCTGCATGGGTTTTGCTTCGTTTTTTTATTTTATGCTTGAAATGTGGGATAAGAGCGCGCCTGTTTTAGCTTTTCAGTTACTTCTTTGACCCTATTTGGTTTGGCAGTTAAGAAAAAAATCAACAGACGGATCGCGTTTCAATGGCATAGCACCTAATCCTCAGGCAAATGATTTGTCCACGCTTAATATAAAGTACTTATGATGTATTGTTTGATGTAAACACTAGTTCTAATAAAATGGTGCCCGAGGTACACTTCTTTAACTCGTAATACCCTATTTGTGTTGGCCTGTACACGTCGGATATAAAGCCATTATGATAAAATATATCCTCTTTAGCCTGCTAAGAGCGCCAACCGGAGTATAGGACCCATACTGAGAGAGAGAAGGGATGCTATAAAACACAAAACCTCTTATGTTACTTGGAGGTGGCACTGGGGATGAGCCAGTCAGCACTTCTCTAGATGGAAACTTCCCGACCACCTTGGAGTAATGTCCGTTTAATCATTTAAGGAGCTTTATTTGAACCTAATATTGTGCCCAACCTGACTACATTTAACTGGCTGCATTTGTGAAGTTGTTACAAATGGGAAGGAACAGGTGCCTTAAAACAGGGATCTAGGGGCACCTGGGTGGCTCAGTTGGTTAAGCGACTGCTTTCGGCTCAGGTCATGATCCTGGAGTCCCGGGATCAAGTCCCACATTGGGATTCCTGCTCGGCGGGAAGCCTGCTTCTCCCCCTCCCACTCCCCCTGCTTGTGTTCCCTCTCTGGCTGTGTTTCTCTCTGTCAAATACATAAAATCTTTTTTTTTTTTTCAAATACATAAAATCTTAAGAAAAAAAAAAGAAAGAGAGACATATTTGCCATTATCCTCATCCGATTTAATGCTTATAAATCAGCAGAAACTGCACCTTAACCCACTCCTCTGAGTCTCTGAAGAGCAGATGCTCAGGAAGAGTGGCGTTCACGGTTCATCCGGCGACTGGCTCCAGAACACCTGTGATTTGAGAGGCTTCTCAGTAATTGTGGCTTGAGCGGAAGGATGAAAAATCACAGGGTCTGACCTAAAAGAACTCGGATTTTCAGGTTTCTGCCTTACCCTGGCTCATCTGTTAGTGCTCCAAGAGTTGCAGGACAGGTCGAATTTTAACGGTCTTCATTTCTATCTTCATTTCTATATTTCCTGGAAATGACTCCTTCAAAGAGCAAGTTTTCAGAATTGTTTTTGGCTTAGATTTTGATGCTGAGGGTATTTATTTATTTATTTATTTATAGATTTTATTTATTTGACAGAGAGAAACACAGCCAGAGGGGGAACACAAGCAGGGGGAGTGAGAGAGGGAGAAGCAGGCTTCCTGCCGAGCAGGAGGACCTATGTCAGACTCGATCCCGGGTCTCCGGGATCATGACCTGAGCCGAAGGCAGTCGCTTAACCAACTGAGCCACCCAGGCGTCCTGATGCTGAGGGTATTTATAAATAGATTAAGTACTTAAATCTGTGAAAGTATCTTACCTTGGAGGACAAATCTAGAAGGAAATGGAAAACGGGAATGGCCACAAAAGGAAAGAGGAAGGAGGGTGGAGGAAGGATACTTCCTTCAGCTAAAAGGTGTGGCGTCATCATTACAACCCTCTTAGAAACCTGTGCTTATTATCCTCACTGAAAGGTACAAAGACAAATGTGTCCACAGCAGGCACAGTGGCTTCTGGGCCACCATGGATCTTGTGACCCCGGACACCCTGAATGGGGCAGGGAACCAGGGAGAAGCCTCTCTTGGCTTCCGCTCTGCTGTCCTGTCCATCCGTCTGCAGGAAAGAAGCCTTGGTTGTAGTTAATTGAGGGAAGCTTGGGAAAGTGGGGCCAACTCCTCCTGGCACTGTCCTTTCAGAACCGGGCCTAGAACTAGAATCCGGAGCCCAGGATTAATGGAGCCCGATAGGCATGTGTTCAGGTATTCGGTTCAGACCAACACTGTTTGAGGCCTTTCAGGGCTTTTTACATCCGGGGCAAGTGAGATTTCCCGCGGAGAAGGTCACTTCCCAGGACAGACTCCCCGTCCCAGGGGAGAAGCCGGAAGCAGATCTCCTGTAAGAGGTGGAACTGGGGTTGGTGATGGAAGGAAAACCAGGAAACCGTTCAGTGACTAGAAAGCAGGTACCCATTTCCCCCTACAAAAATTCTTCTCTAGTGAAATACTAAATGTTTTCTTATCCTTGCTTCTTTTCCAATTTTTGGTCCAAAGCCCAAGAGTGAAGATAAGGAGATGCTTCTGGATTATCCTTCTATGTCAGACAAGTGGGCACGTATATTCGCCCTAGAGTTTAAATCTTTTTTTCAACAGGATTTAACACTCCATACACATTCTTCTGTGGATTTGGAACTTTATTTTATTTTATTTTTTTTAAAAGATTTTATTTACTTGACAGAGAGGAACACAGCCAGAGAGGGAACACAAGCAGGGGAAGTGAGAGAGGGAGAAGCAGGCTTCCCACCGAGCAGGGAGCCCGATGTGGGGCTCGATCCCGGGTCTCCAGGATCATGACCTGAGCCAAAGGCAGTCGCTTAACCAACTGAGCCACCCAGGCGCCCCAACATCTGAGTCTTCAATGCAACTGTTTTCAACCCTTCTTTGATATCTCCTCATTGTTCTTAGGACAAACATTTAAAATCTCTACTATGGTTTATAAGGCACTCCATTTGGTGGCCCAGTGGCTCTCCAGCCTCTGGGAATGGGTCTTCCATTGACTCCTAAAGTTTGGCTCTGACTATCCTTCCACATCCTTGAGAAAGGAGGACAGCCCACTCATTTCCATGGGCCATGAGCACTTCTCACTGAGTCATCCTTCATGACTCAGCATGAAGGGATGACTGCCTCCAAGTCTTGCAGGATACTCCCACCTCAGGCCGTGGTGGTTCCTTCAGGTGCAAGTTTCCATGGCACCCCGTGATTGTCCTTTGATGATTCCCATCAGACTTGTCATAGCCTGTGTAGGTATGCCTGCCTGCAGACCAACAAGGGCGGCGTTGGGTGCTTGGGAACGAGGGCAACGACCCGTTATGTGTTGGTGTGTGGCACATGCTCAATAAAAATGTCTGGAAT